>JALIZH010015088.1:0-70075 GCA_030522465.1 Rhipicephalus appendiculatus
ATCTGATTCAGCTTTTTTAACGTAAATTCTCACCCGCTGTATGTGGCTATGCCCTACATGTGAGTTTTGTAATTACTCGTTCCTATGCAGCCGACGCTGTTTTTTTTTTTCGCCCAAATTAAACAGTAAGGCTTTCCCCTTCATAAAAATAGGGATGGATAGTTGTCCGCGCCGTAGTTGTTCTCCGCCGCCGCCGGTGTCCGTAACCAATATCGCACGAAATAAGAAAAAAAAGCTAAATAAATAAAAAACACCTATGACCGAATGGGAATCGAACCCGGGTCTTCTGCGTGGCAGCCCAGCACTCTACCGCTGCTTGAAACTACGGTGCAAACTGACCCTATGCAGGCTTCATGTCGGGTAAGGAATCGCGTTAACGTGTGTTGTAAAGCGTTTTAGAACAGTAAAGTAAGAACCAGGCGTCACACAATGCGAATTGCGTAACGAGTGGGGCGTTCAATGCTCCAACCCATTACAAAAACCTCAGGCAAAATTCTTCATCGTCGTCAGCCACAGCATCAACAAAGTGCACATAATGCGTTACAAGAGTGTAGCGGGTACCGCGCTTTTCTGAAGAATGACGAATAATGGCATAGCAGACGGTGCCCCACTACACAAAAATTATGATGATTTATGACGTATGGGTACCATGCAAGTGCGCTTGTAGTAGTGTCCCCAAGACTGTTTTAAAAATGCTCTAAAAAGGCCGCTCTCCCAGCTTTCGCTGTAGCTGTTCTGCGCGTTCCGCGCAGGTCTGGCGTTCTGTTTTTTTTTTTTTTTTTTTTTTTTTTTTTTTTTTTTTTTAACGTGCACCTAAATCTAAGCACGCGGGGCTTTATCATTTGGCTCCACAGACAGCGGCCGCCGTGGTCGGGATTTGATTCCGCCGCTTTCGGGTAAGCACTCGAGCACCAATTCTGAATTTGCGGATAGCATCATCGACTTGGAGAGCAATGTGATTATCGCTTCATTGAGCTCTGGAAATGAGTCATTAGTATAACGACGTCACATGATTGTTCTTAGTAGCTCTTGGCTGTAAATCCCGGTCGGTTTAGTGTTGTCTCCTTCAGGAGCCTGGATTTCTGAACCTCCCCATGCACTTATCATTTGCTTGATGTTGATAGCAAAAAATTAGCTAATTACTTACTGCTAGGATCCGGGTTGCTTGATCTCGCTCCTGATATCAGAGCTGTTTCTAGGTCCCGAGCCATCTCATTGGTCGGGAACCACTGCCCAGCGTTTATACAGCGGTCACGGCTAATACACCGGACTTATTTTCCCGCACAAACCCTGCTTAAGGTGTTTGTCCCTCCCAGTGTCGAGTCACCGCTCTAGCACACGCCATCGGAACGCGCTACATCATAGGACCCCATGACGGCCCTGTGTCCCGCTCTTCACTCGAGCATTCTTCTGGCTTGCACTCGTTCACCCCCATTCGCAGGCCTGCAACGAGTTGGTTACATGGTGTCGTTGCCCGCGACTCCATATTAAGGCGAAAGCCTTTAATGTCTCATGCTCACGTCCGTCCGGTGTCCGTCCGTCCACACCCCCCACTGCGCATGCGCCAACCCATAAAAAAAATAAAAATAAAAACCTCCTCTCCACCTCTCTCTCCTCTAGGCATCCCTCCCCGCGGAGGCCACAGCCTCACTGCGCATGCGCGTCCCCGCCCTCTCTCCCCTCCTACGCTCCCCCCTTTCTCCTCTACTACGCTCCCCCTCTATTCCTCTAGGCATCCCCTGCCCGCGGCGTCCACACCCCCCACTGCGCATGCGTGTCATGCCCTCTCCTACGCTCCCCCTCTCTCGCCTCGCGACGCCGGCGCAGGCAGCGTCTGCTAGCGAGTTTCTTGGTTGAAACAACCGACTGCTCGCGCTGCACAACCGTTCACTGGCCACCCCGTATATATGGCAACGGATCTTGACCTGCAAGGTGGTGCCGGTGGGATATTTCTCCTGTGCGTTGTGGAACGATAAAAAATTCGCAGCGTGCGCGTTAACTAAAAGCGGACTGCGGGTCTCTGTGTCCAGTCTGAGTCTTCTGTCTCTCATTGCCCATTAGCAGCGATTGGGATGTTCCAGTAGGAAACACTGGTCCATCACTGCGTGCTTTGCGCCCCCCAGGTTTCTCTCCTGTGCAACGCTGCGATGAGCGCCAGCGTCAACGCCGCCGCCAGTGTAAGCGTTAGCGCCCGCTGCTTCGCATCTACACATCGTTCCCTTTAGCGGGAGATGGTGTAATCTTTAAGACGAAAGCCTTTAATGTCTCATGTTCACGTCCGTCCGGTGTCGGTCCGACCTCCGTCCGGCGTCCGTCCGTCCGTCTGTCTGTCTGTTCATCCGTCCGTCCATCCATCCGTCTGTCCGCCCGTCCGTCCGTCCGTCCGAGCTCTGGCACGGAGCCAGGTGGCCGCCGGGATGCGCAGACGGAACGTCGGTCGCGTCGTACTCTATAGCGCTCGCGCTTTGCTTGCGTAGCGTCGCTGTGCCCAGAGTTTGCAATCATTCTGACGGACGCCGTCTCAATGGACACAGGCGTTCACGGAATACACTTTCCAATTTACAAAGGGTCCGTCAATTTAAGAGCTGGAACGCGGATGGCGTTTTCACGATGCGCAAAGCGCGAGAAAATACTATCGCATGCGGCCGGAGGAAGATGAGTCTCGCGTCTCGCTGCGATTCGCGGTAAAAAAAATTAAAGAAGAAAACACGCACCCATTCGGTTTGTGTCTTATCCCACTGAGAGTGTTAAAGAAAAAAGACATGGCATAATCAGTGGAATGGCCACACGCTTTCGCCGAACACACTTTGGAATGTACAAAGTGTCCTTCAATTTTTTCGTGCGTGCGATGTACAACCGAGGCACACTTACTCGATCGGTCTTGCGGCCAGGTTTCCTTAGCCTGTAATCCGAAACTCTCATATGGGGCCGCATCCAGGGTTCATAAACCCACGTTTGTTGACGATCTGCTTTGAGTGCCTTTCCTGTGCGTTTTCGAAAATTCTACGAACGAATCCGTAGCCCCTTTGTGCATTGCGGTGGGAGGTGCACCACGCTTTCGCTTGACTGCGCCCGTGCGCTAACCAAAGCAAAAGCCCGATAGACCTCCGTTTGTCAATGGACTGAATATGCTGAAAAACATGCACCTTTCAGATGCGAAGCATCTTATGCTCGGGGCTATGTCCGTCCCTCCCTCCTGCGTCCCGTGTCCCGCGCCCGGCCACTTTCATGAAGTAGGCAAGCACCCACTATGCGAACCAGAACATTGCAGTACAATAAGGCCGTCAACCACTACCATAGTGACCAGAGTCATGGCCGAGAGCAGAGAGAGGCTGCTTAGCAATGGCTAGGCAGGTGGTGTCTGTCGTCAAGGTTCACTCCATTCCTTGATCATGCTTGCATGTGTTTGGGGGCGGCTTACTCCGTCCCTCCTTCCCGCGTCCCACACCAGCAGAGCGCATGCGCGTCCCCTCCCCCTTTCTCCCGCTCAAGCTAACCATCTCTCCGCTGCTTCGCATCCACACATGGTTCCCTTTAGCGGCAGATGGGGAAGTTTTTTTATTGGTACTCATACCTTAGTCAGCAACACTTAGGAATGTGGAATTCCTGAACTATCTAGGCCGCAAGACCACATCACCTCAACCGAAGTTTAAAGTTTATCTGTTAAGCAGCAAATTAAAGCTATTGCGCATGGGCTACGCAGCGCCATGCTAAAGGCGGGGGGGGGGGGGGTGGCGCCTTTATTATCCATGATGTGAGAACAGATTAGAAAGGATAATCATCATATACGCTTAACTCGATGTGAACTTAAACGAAATAAAATGGAGAGGGTATGCAATAAACAGAAACAGTGAGTAAAATGTTAAGGTGAATTAATGGGTTTGAAACGTTCAAGTTAAAGACGGTAAACCAAAAGTGAATTAGCATGTCAGAGACAGTATCCACGTATAATATCAATGATAATGTCTCGGAATGAAAGAGCCCAACAAGAACTAACGATGGAGTCAGTTTAGACGTGACATTAGTTCAATGAGTGTCTCGTGCGCGTGTAGGCATTGACCTGTCATCACCGAAGCGTCAGCTACAGCGACTGTAACATTTTATGTCTCCTCCTTGTTGCTCTTCTGACTGGCGTCACTATCACGGGTATTTCTGATTCATACACTATATGGCTACCTGCAACATGCCGTAAAATGTATGGCCCTACTGGTGCCATCATTTCCACTTTTCGAAATCGAGGAAAATAGAGTATCTATTCCATCCCAAACATTCAAGTCAATGCACTCGACCTTTTCCGATCCTGTTCTAGAAATTATTTTAGTGCCCTGTATACCTCGTAAAGTATTTTTTGCAAGGAAACAATTTATGGCCTTCAGAGTGACTTGAATTTTGCCCTATGCCGTAGTGGAGGGAGCGTAGGTTGCCAAAAAACACAATACAATACCAGATAGGACACTTGAAAGGGGCCCTGCAACACTTTTCCAAGTAACCATCGAATGGCTTCATTAAAGGAGTTTATCGCCTCACGAATCCACCGTCGCATAAATTATTGGAATCTGTCAAGTACCGACGGAGTTGCAGAGGTTTGTGGCACGCAGTAATTGCTTCCTCTCTTCGCTCGTTCCCAAGAGCGCGCTGGAAGCTAAGCATTTCGAGGTGGCACGGGGGAAAGAAGTTACGTTACACGGAAAGCATGAATTTGAGCATAGGCGTGCGCACGGGAGGGGGGGGGTGGCAAGGAGGGGGGGACCGGCTGCCCCTTCTAATCACCAAAAAGGGGGGAGCGCAAAGTCTGCGCCGTACATTGACTTAATAACAAAATAGTGAGGTGGGGGGCTGCGACGAACTTTCGTGCCCCTGAAGGGGAACCCTTCGTACGCTTATGACTGGCATATTTTTTTCTTCAAACGCGCGGCTTACATTCAGTGTGATCGGGAGCGAGCGAGTGGGCACGTGGCGGCCTCCCGCGGCTTCCATGGCAACTATGCAACTCACGATGCTCAAATAAGGAAATGGCCGTCAATTTGGGTGTATGGCGTGGCCATTTAGGTGTATGGCATCATTTGTAGAAAGAAGAGGCAGCAAATTTTAGCTTACTTTGAGAATTGTCAATTCCAGGCCGCATCCTGCGCAATGATGTATGGCTCCCGTGTTCTCAAGAGCCTCGACTGTCGATTGGCAGCCTTTTCAAAAGTGTTGCAGGGGCCATTTAAGTCCTTGCTGTTTGCTAGAGAAGTAATAACACTTTCTTATCCCCTCCCATCAGAGTCCGGTGCTTGCTCTCACAATTTTTATGAATTGAAGCAATGCGGCGATTGTGCGTCTAATATGGCTTTTGAAAAATTATACAATGCTTACAAATTCGCCACAACTATGCCACATGGCTGCATGGCCGGCAACAAGCGCATTAAAATGTATCCAGTGGTGCTATGCAGGATAGCCCGAGTTTGCCGAAACTCGGAATCTTGCCGAGCTTTGGTGACACCTACTTTTCAACAAAGTAATAGTACGAAAAGGTCAAATCCACCCCTCAGCGTGCGCTGTGTTCCATTGTTTAAGATGGAACGGGGCGTCACTTCAAGGGCAGTCGACAAAGTTGGGTGGTGTTTTCAAAGCAGCACCATCTTCTTTCATTTGTTTGTCGCTCCACTGAGTGCAGAAGTGCACACATACAAGAAAAGCGTCGCAAAATTTTACTAATGACATCTTTTACAGGTGCAAGCTCTTTCACTTCATTTTCGAGTGTTTAATGCATGCTCTAAATGTTCTTTAGAATAATTATAATAGAGTCACCTCCGAGATATAGCTACGGCAGAGTGCGTTAGCTCCAGCGCGCGGCTGCAGCTAATCGCCGACGCCACGTGTACAATCATGGTCGACCTCTACATCCTAGCGCGTCGATTGGCCGACGCGTGCCCTCTTCTTCATGGAGTGCTTGGCTCCATGGCTGAGCTCCTCGAGTATGTGTGCCCGGCTTACTAGCTAATTAGGTAGGCTTCATACATAACTAATAAAATCAGAACATGCTATGACCAATCTAATTAAGCCAGGCCGTTATAATGCCCGGGTAATTAAGCCGCGTCCAGCCAAGATCATGCCAATCAAACCGTGTGAAACTAAGACCAAGATATTTAGGAACATGCTAACACGACGCTCATTACAAGCAGATCCATTAAACACATGTTAATTTGGACCTCAGAAATTATCATGCTTATTAGAACCATAGTGACAAAACTACGCTAGTGAGCCCCGTGCTGACTAAAGCATTGCTAATTAGGTCGGAGTTAATTAACACTGATATAATAAATATCACACCAACTAAGACAGACCTATTCAATATCACGTTATTTAGGACCTCACAACTAAGACCAAGTTAATGAACACCATCAAAACTGGGATCGAGCTGACACGGTCTTCATTCCGAAGCAGACTGAGAAGACTTGAGTACACGTTGAGCTACATGAAAGAGCTGGAAGAAGCTACATGATCACAAGCTCTGCTGATGGCTCTCGCCTTGCAGAACTAGCGGAAGCTGACCCAAATTATTTTTTATATTTTATGCGGTTGATGCTACTTAGCATCAACCGCATGAAACGCCCAACAGCCACACCGGCACTTTGACAGTCATGAGTTGAAGTGTGAGCTTCCCATAATCAATGGGTTTCTTTCCGAGTTCACGTGTCAATCAGTTTGATTGACACACGCGCGCGGCAATGATCGGGGCTGCCCACCACGTTTGCTCTTACCGAGGAGCAGTGCTCAAGCTGCGACGCCAGCGAGCAACACGGTTCAGTTATGAGCTGAATTGCACAGACTATAGCCACACACGCACGAAGATCTAAAGGTTCTTTCATCACGCGACTACGATGTATCACAATAAATTTCACCCCTGATCTAGGCGTACCACTCACATCCGCGTTGGCACCAGGAAGCGAGGGCCCCTGGTGGCATTTGCGGCGAGAAATGTTACTATTTACTAGTTCGTTGGGACAATCGCTCTACCCATTCGTTACTGCAGAAAAATCTCTAGACGCATATTCTAACAGCAGCCTGTCGATTTATTCATCTGTAATATTCGATAGAATCCAAACGAGCTACGCGAGAGTGTGGCGTGTGCTCCCTAGTTGTCTTCGTGAGTGGAAATTTGCACGCATCATGTGGAACGAAAGAACTTGCCCGAAAGGGGACAAACGCCCACGAACACGCCTGTGGGAGGCGCGAAGTTCATTTGGCAAAGAGATAGCGCGATTGCTGCACTGTTTAAATGACTGAGTGGCGGCGCTGACACGTTCGCAAGCCGTGTTCCTTTGAAAACCGCCGCAAATGTCGCGCACACGCTTCTGACACCATGCGTGCTCTTCAGCCATTTTCGATCCCGAAAACTGTTATCACGCGCTCGGAACTACATTCCTGTCATAGCCGCAGCAGTGCGAGCTCGAAGCAAACTCGTGTTCCCGAGAAGCTCGGGCCATCCTGCATAGCACCACAGGTCGGTGGTCGAGCAGTTATTAAGAGGAAAGGGCGCGAACTTTGAAAAATGTCTCAAAGGCAGGAACATGCAGATTAAAAATGGGGTCCAAGTAAAAATGCATGCTTCTACTTATTCAAAAGAATTTTGAAAGCGGGTGTATTTGCGAAAGTTTAATCGAAGTACTTGTTTTTAAGTGTGAAAAATTCTCCGACGATTACAATACGGCCTAATGCGAAATCTGAGCGCAGCTGCTCAGATGTTTTGATTTTTGCATAGGCCGCGGGAAAGAATTTGAGAGAGACATGTGTGTGCTGCATACCACGCCATGAGTAGCGTGACTAGCTTGGACAATATCATGCACCCCGTTTCACATCAACCACCGCAGACTGCCTCGCTAATCAGGAGACCTCGAAAGGCTGGGCGTAGACACGTTCCACAACAGGTGGCGCATGATGGCGCGTACACCGCATGCACCGCGGATGGCCGCCGCGGAACCTGTCGTCTCGTCACTGTACTTTCGTTCTCCACGCGCTCTCTTTGCTATCGCCGCCTTTCATCCTCTGCTGCGCTTCGCGTTCAATCTGTTTCATCATCGTTCGATCTGCCGGTTACCACGACGCCGACACGGCTCAGTGTAGGAAGGGGAGCCCAAGAGATGCGCTCTAAAAGAGCGGATGCACGCTTCATGTCGGGGAAACGCCAAGTGTGTTTGATCTTTTGACTATCCGTAGTTTTAGCAATGTAACATTCGTTACATATTGCCACAGAAATGCCAGCGCTTGAGCGCTACGCACTCCACTCCGTGCACTGAAGGCGTCGCGAACCAAGTGAAACGCCGACAGCCCCGTTACGACAAGCGAAGCGAGCAGCAGGGCACCTGACAGCCCTGCATGCGCACGAGCTGCGACTGAGGGTTTAGTGAGCGTGACGGAAGAAGAAAGCAAGGTTATAGGTGAGTAGCTCGCGATATCGACAGAGTACGCGTTCGCTCTGCTTCGTCCTCGTTCAATCTATCGGTTACTTCAATGAAGGCGACGATGCTCAGTGCAGGAACGGGCACCTTAGAGCTGTGCTGTAAAAATTCATTTTCAGTGTCCGCCACGCCCCTATGAAGCAAAAGTTCGACTTCATTATGCAGCGCACATTTTTGGGGCAAAACAAAGACGCAGCGGTCACGTGGGTGGTATGGTTGTATGGTACTTAATCTTTTTTTCAAGCTTTTATACGCATTCGCCATCTTCGCGCAGTATCCACAACGAAGTGTCAGACAAAATGAAGAAAGGTTTTCATTAGTGCATTGTTTTGCACACAACTACCACTGGCCTACACTTTTTTTTTGTTGATGCGAAGTTCGCTTAAACGTATACATCGAGCCATACTGCCAAGTTTTGATGTCATACTATGCAATTGGTTACTCGCCAAAGACAACGGCCAAGGTTTCAGAGCAGCACCTCATAATAACCTCCAGCACCGATACGCAGTCTTTTCGAATCTTATCCGTGACAATAAGTGTATCACTTTGTGCCAGGATTCCCACCTTGATCCTTTGTAGTCACAATGGCATTACAAGCATCTATTTATATATATACATGGTGTTCTCCCGGTTATCCTGAGAAAAAAACCTTTTAGCTTCATCATCGGGGATGCTTGAATGGTAAGTTTCTGTGGTAGTTTTCTTCTTGCCATATATCAGCCATGGTCTGCCGCAGCTCGTTGCTGAACGTTCTTCGTCAGCATTCTGGTGCATATCATTACGCATACACCAGTATTTCCCGATTGCATAACCGAACGCTAGAAAGTACTACAACCAACATAAGCGCCACATTCTACTCTAATATGCGTTCATTCTGAGCAGGTCATTCTCGTGGACCTTTCCCTTTCTAGTGTTCGCAACGACGATGCTAGGTTCATTTGTCGGCAAATTATTTCACATGGCTATAGCGATGAACACGTGCAAATATTTCACTGTCCTCGGGGGGGATCAAATTTCGTTAGTAGATGCTGCGTGCACGGATGTACTTACAATGTATTTAAACAAATTCACGTTAGAACCTGACCCCTTCTGTACGAGGAATGTGTGGATCATCTGCTAAAAGCGACAATGGATGACTTTATATTCGAAACTTTTAAAACACGCCGAAGTAGTTTTGCCATTGTTTCCCGGTACGTAGGCGTATATTTCTGGTAACGGCGCGGGGTATTAACCGCGTGTTTGTTGCTCCCCATGCCTCTGTCACTAACTGGCTATGTGTGATGTGCGTACGCTCAAGCTATGCGATTTAAAAATAACGAATCAGTTCGGAGAATGTACATGACAACAGGACATTTATTCGACACGTACACTTGTTTGACAAAGCGAAGCCTATTGTTTTCTCTCTGTTCCTGTTTACGTCGCTATTGGAAGGTTGATGCCCCACGAACAGCCTGAAAACAATACGTTATTGGCACACCCATGAAATTATGCATTTTCTTTTGCTACAGCATATCATCATTCCTTTGATTTTGGGCGATGCTAAGAATAGCTGGCATCCTGTGGAAGCGAATAGCCTGACTTCCGTGTAAGTTGACTGCACGTCAACTACCACATATGATGGGTTCGTGCTGAGATCGCATATGGGGTGCCTTGAGTGCACCTGTAATAATAATTTTTCTTTGTGTGTGATACACTCGTATTTTTCATTGCAGTCATCCGCAGGGCATAACACCCCAGGAGAAAATAATATACATTAACAAAATGACTTAATCCAAAAGTTAAATTTAAGACAGTGCTGTGAACGTGCGAGCTAGGGGTCACTCTAAATGGAAAAGTCCGTCATTCTAAGAACACTGTGGCTGCACTCGCATCCCGGACTCCAGTGACGAGCCATTGATGATTGTTTCCAGTCTAATGGACAAATGAAGGGCGCAGCAGCTTTGCTGTAAAACCATCGCCAAAACGAATCAGACCGTCAATATACAAACTGAACTATGATATGAAGTTATCGCGCAGAACAATGACTTTCACCGATACGAGCCTAACTTCGTATCACTGAAAGTCATTGGTACACGTGGTACGGTGGTATGTGTGCATATTATCCCTGCTTTTTTTTTTTTCGCCAAACAAACTACTTGCGAGCGCAGCGGTTCTCCTGTTGACTCGTTCTTAGCTTGTATCTTGTCTCCTTCTACTGCTTCACGCGTTAAAATGAACTACATTCGTCCGTCATATCTATGCAAAATTTCCTACGCGTGTGTCATAAAAAGTGGACAAGCCCCAGTACTGAGCCCTGACCAAATAAAAATGAAGCAGTTGTCCGCGTGCAAAAACCTATTTGCCAAAGAACTTCGTGAAATTCCGCTACTCACTACTCGTTCACTAATAATTATGGGAAAACGCGGGCGGGAAACACCAATAAAGATTTCTGGACGCACATAATCAATCATTAAAGAAGACATTGAGGCGCAATAGGGATTGACACAATGATAAACTCACGGACCGCACGTTTCAGCTTCGCTGGTGAACTATCTCCACGGAGTGCCTGGGTGTTGATTTTACAGCGAAAGCTTTTATGAGATCCCAACAAGGGCCGTTTTTGCGCCGTAGTTTTCCGCCGCCGCCGCCGCCGGTGTCCGTAACCACAATCACGCGAAATAGGACAAAAATCTACACAAATAAAAAAAAATACCCGTTACAGCATGGGAACCGAACCAGGGCCCTCTGCGTGGCAGCCCAGCACTCTATCAATGAGCTACGCCGGTGCTTCAGACTGCACTGCCAACTGACCCCATGCAGGCTTCATGTCGGGTAAGGAATCTCGTTAACATGTGTAGTAAACAGTTTTAGAATAGCCAAGTAGCACCCAGGCGTCATACAAAATGGAATTGCGTAACGAGTGGGTCGTTCAATGCTCCAACCCATTAGAAAAGCCTCAGGCATAATTCTTCATCGTCGTCAGCCACAGCATCAACAAAGTGCACATGATGCGTTACAAGTGTGTAGCGGGTACCGCGCTTTTCCGAAGCATGACGAATAACGGCACAGTGGACGATTCCCCACTACACAAAAGTTATGATGATTTCTGGCGTAGTGGGTATTGTGATTGTAGTAGTGGCCCCAAGAGTGTTAACGCGAGAGCGTTGAAGAACTCGTTTCGCAGAAATTCCGGCGTCGGCGTCATTGGTTGTAAGCGAAAAATCATCATCTTGTCCGTGACCGAAAATCAAGAAAGATGCAAATAAAATAAATAAAAAAAATTTCCGGCTCCGAGTGAGGATCGAACCCAAGCCGTCTGCGCGCAAGCAGGTGTTCTACCAGACAGCCACGCGTCGGCTTGGAAATGCAGTGAAAATAAAATTTACACCATCTTCCCAAAGGGAACCCTGATGGGATGCGAAGCAGCAGCGTTGCGCATGGGAGCGGTGGAGAGGGTGAAGCGAGAGAGAGGTGACACGCACAGACATGTTTCAACGCGTACGTTAGGCGCGCGTCAGGCGGCAGCTGCAGGCGCTGCGGCGAGCGCGCGGCAGGCGAGGGAGAGTGACGTCAGCGCGCACTGCGAGGGGAGCGTGACGTCAACGGGCGGCTGCGGCGTGACCTACTTGGCACCGCTCCAAGACCTGCGGCGAGGGGAGCGCGTTGCGGCACGTTCGTAGGGACGCACAGACGGAGGGACAGCGTTACACAGCCAAGTCAAAGAGCTGCTTCGCATCTAATAACTTTCATGCTTTACAAACACACTCGTGCTGTACACAGACGTGACAATACAACATGTGATATCGCAGTAATATTGCATGGTATAGGTGTACATTGCCATCAGGCGTTAGAACATGCGAATATCATAACTAAATCATGGTTCAAAGCCGGGCACCCGTTGCAAAAGGCACACACGTTACTGCGCGTAATCGCTTAAGACCACGTAGCGGCAGCATAGCAAGTTCGAAAGCATTTCACGAGCACATTCTTCATGGTTTAAGGCATACCCATTACATAGTATGCACCAAGTGCTTCAAGTACGCACTAGAGACAAGATATCGCTATCTCGTTCAACTCTTAAAGGTGAAGCTTAAGGGTCCCCCAATTTAAAAAAAAGGGTCTAGAAAGGCCGCTCTTCCAGCTTTCACTGTGACTGTGTTGCGAGTTCCGGGGAGGCCTGGCGGTATTTTATGAGATGATTTGCAACTATAGCTTGACCACTCACCAATCGTTTATTAAGACGTACATTTATTGCACGGTTTTCAAAATCTTCGACTTTAGACGCCCACATGACTCTGCTTACGTCCCTGGTCATTATAGATTACTGTGATGACTGACCTTGCGTTAATCTGCACCGATGCGAGCGGTCATGGCGAAGGTAGTGATTTTGGGCAACTGCACACAACTGCAGCAGGGCCACGACTGCATGACAGCACACGCCTGCTGGCTCCTTCCGAGAACCGAGCAGAACTACTCCATTACTCAAAAGGAGCGTCGCGCTCTTGTCTGGGTTGCGGCGAAATTTAGATGCTACCTTTTCGGTCAACAGTTCTCGTTTGTGAATGACTACCATATCCGTTTCTGGCGTTCGTCACTCAATATTTGAGTGTGCTGCCTGGTCACTAGGTTTTGCGACTGTCGGATGGATGGATGGTGAAGCTTCATTAAGAGACGCGACTAGGGAGCACTGGGCTTCTCCCACGTTGGGACGGGCAGGCTAAGCCTGAGTACTTATATTTTGTCTTCTACAACGCTTGCCCCTTACATAGTGATGTGGAGTACTCATGCCATCACTTGCTGGATCCACCCTACTGTGACTCAGCGACACAGCAACAGTTAGAGCTATGTAGTAATCTCGGAGATGAAGAAAGGCGACATGCTGCGCTGCGACAACTTAATACACGGCTGATCTGTCCGCCTGTTGTTGTTGACCTCAGCATGTTTTTCCTGTTGTTGTTGTTGACCTCACATGAGTCCCGACGTGGGAGCGGCCCGCTGCTGTACCGCCTTGAGCGGTAGCATTCCCCAGGACCTAAATGAAGTTCTCCGTCTGTCTGTCTGTCTGTTATGTGATCTGGCTTCATTCTAACGAAAATGTCACAACCGCTAGACGTTGGCAACACCACAATGTTTGTGAAACTTCGGGACTGTTTTAGATGGTTCCGATGAGGTTGCGCGCATGGCACAAATAGTCGAGTTCATTCTGAAGAGTTATTACCAAGGTGTCCATCTAATAGACTCCATTGCGGCCCCCCAGTGATTGCCTTGAGCTCAACCAGCAGCGCGCCCCTTGTTTCCGGTTCTTCTTTCGCAATGCCATTCTGACGTGGCGAAGCTTTCACTGCTCTCGACACAAATAAGAGGGACGGAATGCCCTTCAGCGCCACGAACGGGGCCTCCCAAGATCCGCTTTTGGCGGCTGAAAATTCAGAGGCCATGCCTGAACACTGATCCTGTGATAGCGTTAGCCCTCGGATTCTATTTAATGCCGGCGTCAATCTAACGCACCTGTCAAGGTCGGTACTAACTTTTTGCATCGTTACGAAGCATATTGTACATGCTTATTCATCAGCAAAGACACTCTTGTCAGACATGTTTAAGTGTTCCGCTATTGTACATTTCGTCCACTTTCCTTCATCTTACGCTGGGAGTGTCCTGAGCAGATTCGGTGGCCGGCGTCGTCAAGAGCGCAATCAGTTCAGTGCGTCGCCGCTTTCTCGAGTAACTGAAAGCACTCCATCGAAATGGACATGTCCATTCGAGGGACATATCGAGAAAAGCTTCCCTGGAGCTAACCCTCACCCTAGTGATAGCGCTGGGATTTCCGAACATTAATGTGTGAAAGATTACGCGTGCCGCTGACGACGGACGCCAGTGTACCTAGTGTAGTGCCTGTACATTCAGTTACTTTCTTTTCTGAGCAGAGGTTTGTCCAATAGCCAGTTTCATCTCGACCTCCTTAGCCATCACTACCACCTGACGTCTGGGGCAGCAGCCGGTCTCTTCATGGTCTAGACGCCTCCGAAAAGCCTTAGAACAAGCCCACAACTTGCTGAAGAAGACACCAAGGTCCTCCTGGATCATCGGGCTAGCCGCAGGCACAAGTCAAACGGACACCTACCGGACAAGACAACAGCCACGACGACAAGAACAGCTGGCCCAATCACAGCAGCTGTGTGACAAGTGACGGGCGTCATGCAGCACCACAGGCAGCTGCCAAACTTCCGTGGATTGCCATGTGAAAACACCGAAACCTGGCTGGAGACGCTCGAGAAAGTCTCCCCGTTCGACCACTGGAATTCTTATGACAAGTTGTGCCATGCGGCCAGAACATGAAACAAAAGCCGAGCATCAACTCTATCGTCGTGTGACCTTATTCCCAACTACTTCGTAGCAGCCTTCACAAACGTCGTCCGGAAGGAATGGGCAAAGCCCTACTGTGAACATGTTTTTTTACCAAAAACTCACCTCCTCTTTCAAAGGCACTTATGGCTTTGTCCAAAACGCGACATTGGGTGAAGCAATACGCTGGACGCCTAAAATACGTGGAATTCATTTGCCTTCCTCTTTGGGCATGTGGACATGGAATGAGACATTGTAATAATATTATCAGTTCCTGACATTTATATATTATAATTATTGCATACTGATTCCCTTACTTCTGTTAATAAATGTTTATAGGAAGTGCATGTGCCCTATTTGTAGTCGACATATAAGTCGCGTCAAGATAGCACATCTTGACTTCACCGAGAACAGAGATTCGATGACTTCAAGTTGAAGTTGCTATGTATATGTTATTTTTCTACGAAGAGCTGCAATTTGGCTTCTTTTGAATATACATTTACAGTTTAATTTTAAAATGGTAAGATGTTTCTTGCTATCGCACATTGACCAGTCCTTTCAATGTCTGACTGAACGTTAAAGCCCAAAAGTTAAAATAACTATTATTATTTCAACGCCTGCAATACCTACAATACTTGGAATCGAGCAGAAGCGAAAAGTTTGAACTTCATATAGGTTCGACCTTTCGACTAAAATATCATCTATAATGTGCTCGTAGCGAGATCATTTTTTGAAAGAATATCGTGCACTCAGAGAATGTCTATAAAATAATCATTTTCTATTATTAACTTATAACCTTTTTTACTGCCATGCGGAACGCAGTAAAAGCCGTGATAATAATACCAGCTGTGGTAATCTCAGTCGGTGTTCTCACATACATTTAGCCACACTACAACCGACGTTCGGCAGCCGTCTTAGACCCATTGGCGCTAAATTATCTCTAGAGGCTGTACGTATTTTGTATTGGGCGAAATACTTGGAGTACACATCAATTCAGTCGCATTTGTAGTTTCTAAAGTGAACCTGATGCAATCCCAAGGGAGTATACCGTGTACAGGGTTCCCCAGCGATCTCTAGCCAGAGTGCAGAAACATGCTGAACGCATTTGGTCGCATGCTGGCGCACACGACCAAATGCATGTTCATCACTTTTGCATATAGTAAGTCACACAAATGTTTGTTTGCTTCTTCACTGCTAATTAGGTCGTTCGAATGACGTAACACATGAAGCTATACAGCTTGGCGAAAAATTTCGCTGAGAAAGTTGTAGATTGGGTTCAGAAACGTCATATTGGACGGTTTGTAACGTTCTATATAATAAGTATTAGTGTTCTGCTTAACACAGATGTCCGCGAAATAAAAAAAAAAGGCGAAGGCAGCTTCGCTCATGGGGTACCAAGCCTGAAGGAAGTGCGGAGCTGGGCAGCCTTCTTTGTTTCTCTTAGGTTTTCTCTTTCTTTCCTCCTCTCTTTCTTTCTTTTTCTCCTTTTCTGTTTTCGTGCTTTTACTCTCTTTATTGCTTTTTAGTTCTTCCTCTATTGTTATTTCTTTCCCTTTCTAGCTCGTTCTATTTTTTCTGTCTATTTTCCCCCTTTGCTCTCTATTTCGCACCTGCTTCTTGGTTTGTCTATTTTATACGTGGTTTTGCCTGCGTTATGCCAAGCGACTACTGGTTTTTTTTACTGCTCACGATAGCTAATCACCATCAAGGCGCTCAAAGCTCAAGACGAAGAAGACTTCTCCTTGGCGCGAGCACTCGCTCCCTTATGATCATCAAGGCGCTCGACGAACAAGAGGGAGAAGACTTCTTGGCGCGAGCGAGCGCTCAATATGCTGCATATGGAGCGTTACGCCAAGCGATGACGACAGCACTAAACAGCCAGGCCCCCTAATCTTCGCGACCGTTGATGAGTATAGCCGTCATGAGATTTTCCAACAGTAGGGCCGATGATGACTGTACTGGTCATCAGCAAAAATTGGTCTCACGGTGAACCAGTGACGACAATATCCGCTGTAGTTTTGCTTTTCAGTACGAGACGGTTCCACTTGGCTATGTTTTTTTTTTTTCAATAGAGTTTATTCTTCCTTCTCCTAAGGTGTCTCACGTTTCATTGTATTTCCGCCTCTGATACCACGCATGAGGTATCTTTGTACGCAATTAGCAAAATAAAGCAACATTACTTCATTGAAATAATGGTACCGTTTCGTTCAGAAAGAGCTCTACAAAGTGAGCGAAAAAAAAATTCGGTTATTTTGGCAAGTTCTGTTTTCTTTCGGTCGTGAAAGGGCTAAAGTGCTCCGCACTTAAAACACGTGCCAAGCCCACTTCCGCGCCTATGCGCGCAGTGATTGCAGTGCTAGATAACGTTCCGCGTGCTAGAGACCATAGCACTGGACCGAGTGTTCTGCCTCGACAGCACATCGATGATGGTGATGGCAAAAGACCATAGCACTGGACCGAGTGTTCAGCCTCGACAGCACAGCTATGACGGTGGTGGCTGTGCGATGACGCACGTTTTTCTAGAGGCAAAACAAGCGACAACAGCTGCGTCTGCTTATTGTTCCCATGAAACGCCGCGAGGGAAGCATATCGTGTTTACGGGGAACCTTAGAGAGAGATCGAATTGCTGAAATCACGGCGCGCGTAGGGGCCCAGGTGGGGATGTCACGTTATACCCTTTTGCAGTTCGCGGGCATCTACAGTAAGTAAAAACAAAACAGAAAAAAAAACGCTAACATTTAGGCGATATAAAGTTATAAACTGTCATATCGGACGTTTAGAAAACCGACCCAGAACTTTCTGAATGGAATATTTTGACCAGCTTTGTTGCTTCAGAACTTGAGTTACTAAACATGTCTAATTAGGCAATTAAGCAGTAGGTGCCTAGGCGCGAAACTTTATTGAGCTCCTGCAAGGCATGCGTTAGCGGGTAGCAGGCCACTCTCACGTCGGTATTGTCAGGCCAAGCCTGTCGGCCGCTCCGCAGGCCTACTGGATGGCCCATAGTTGGAGTACACAAACTAGTGTGACTTACTTTATGCAGTAGTCAGCAACATGCGTCTGGTCACTTCGTCATACAGGGCGTGGGTTTATTTAAAAACTCTGGTTAGAGATAGCTGAAGCACCCTGTATAGATGCAGTATGCCATCGAAAAGAGAAGAAAATGGAGATGGTGTTGCTGGCAAAGCTCGACCAAGCAGCGGCACTTGCGTCGACGTTTTGTGGTGGCATTTCTCTACCACGACGTAGAACACTGCAAGAAATCGGAGAAGGCCAGAAACTGAGAACGGCGCTGTGCGTTGACACCGGAAAATAAAGCTGAAGAAGCGGAGAGGCGTCAACAACGGTAATAATAACACAGACAGCCTAAGAGGGACCGCTCTGAAGCTGAAAATACGTCGTATGACCATGAGTCCTAAGGAAAACATCTGTAGTCACCCACGCCGAAGAATCGAGCAGATGGGCGTCTACAGCGTGAACGCAAATACGGCTTCGCTGGTTATGACTCTCTATAAGAATGTTGCGCCTCCACAAAGTTTTTCTGTCTGTCGTCCATGCGCGCTTCTTTTATATAGTCACCACGAGAGTGTTTAACTGGACGTCCCAATAAACATGAGTTCTTCGCGTCGTGTGTTTGTTTGTGTGCCTTTTGTGCGACCTGAATGAAGGAAGGGAACTTTGAGGGCTGTAAGTTTTGTTTCACGCAACCTTAATGAAAACCCCGTTTTACGAGACGTTCGTTTACTTCAAGGTGTCCATAGTACTGGCCAACAAGCTGCCCCTTAAAGAGCTAGGGCCGCGTCACCCCAGCCCAAGCTTACAAAGACGGCTAAGCAACAGCTCTGAAATATACGGGTGAACCCCATATCGCCTCTTCTATGTCCTCGTCGCTGGGCAACACTTCCTGGTTGGCACAAGCGCACATGTCGTCATTCTACCCGCTGCACGACTGGACCGTAACACTCCCCCATTCTGTACTTACAAGCCGAGAATGGAACGTCAATTCCGGTATTTCGACAAAGGTCGCTCACACTGAACTTAGGATGGTTTGGGACGCTGAATCTTGAATGCTTCAGAGACCCTACCAAAATGGTCACCGACACAGCATATTCGATTTTGCTCTCTTTCAAGAGCCCCTGCGCTCGCTTTCCTGAGCTTCCACACCTACCTGTACTCCTACGATTGCACGAGCGCGCACGGCCACCTACCATTCCTAGAAAAATGGCCTCGTGTAACGCTTTCTTCAACAGCTCAAAGAGAGCTGATTGTCCATGGCAATAGGCCGGCAAACACACACTTATGAGTCCCCTCACTCACACTCACTTCGACTCAGATCGAGTCTGGTTGAGTACGGCTGTGGAAAATTTTCGTGAATTCTGCTGCAACAGGTGGCAGAGTAACAGAGCCGGGCCAGGAACAGACACAGAACAACTTTATTTGGATGACCACGAAATATATATAGGCCGCTTATCTATGAGGTAGCAAAAGACAGGGAGACATGTTTCACGCCTGATGTCACCGCACTTCTTTTCACTTTTCCTTTTCTTTTAAAGCTACTCTTTGCACGTGCCTTCGTTGTCGGTGGATTTCGTAACCTTCGTTAGACTGGTGGACTTAGGGGAGCCTCTTCGGCTTGAAGAGATTGTCGGTGGCGTTGTTGAAGAAACAGGAACGGCGTCATTCTATACTGGAATAGCCAGGCTTAACCGCTCCTTTCGCACTGATGCCTGCGGTTCCGCGTTGTCAGGACAAGGCGGTACCGAATCGCTAGCCTCTGCCTTTGGAACCACGGGTGACATAGGTACCCGCCGATGAATCCGGTCCAGGTGACGCCAGTTTCGCCCATCTGGAGTGTCGACGATTGCCAGCCGAGAACCCCTCGGTGCCTTTGATGACGTCTGGACATCAGCGCTTCCCGTGGGCATGGTGCACCCACACCGGGTCCCTGGAGTGGAATCTCGAGGGCTGCGAATTAATCCCAGATAGACACGGCGTACAATAGCCAAGCGTGAACGAACTTGGTAGCTGAGCAGCATTTCCTAAGGAGGCTTGCCAAACGGTAGGGGGGTGGGGAGGTACGTCGGTAGCCTAGCCATATTTGCGCCAGTTTTTTTAAGGGGAAGGCCTTCAATGTCGCGCTCGCGTCCGTCAGTCCGTCCGTCCGTCCTTCTGTCCGAACTCTGGAGGAATGGTGCCAGCTGTGGCCTCACCTTCACGCTCTTAGCAATCGCGTGATGACAGAGCGGCCACAAAAAAAAAGAAAAACAGAAAAATCAAAAAGCAAAAAAGAAACATGACATAGTAGGTCGAATGGCCACATGCTTTCGACAAACACACTTTTTCATTTACAGTATCCTTCAACTTTCGCTTCGAGGTCGTTCGTCATTGAGCGTTTGGGAAGGTCATCTTCTGTGGTGTGGACTGCAAGCTCTTCAAGGCCATTAGACTGTGTTTCGTACGGGGCACGCCGTAGATTCTCTAAGCCGCGTGATCGTGACTTTGGTGGTTGCCGACCTTACCGGGAGTGCCTCGATCCCCTTTGTGTGCGCGTTGACCACAATCAGCAGCATGCATCCCTCAACTGACCCCGAATAATCAGTGTGAAGCAGCGACCACTTCATCCCAGTTTCTAGCCAACCAATAGGCGCCGGGCGATGTGGCATTGGTCGTGCTTGCACACAGTGCAAGATTTTCGATCTCACCAACCACAGCTGGCCACAAGAACAGCATCCGAGCCAGTCTTTTCAATAGGACGGCACAGCGCAACTGAGACAAGGGTGGAAGAACACACAAGAGCTCTTGTGTTGTATGTGTTCTTCGTTCCTTGTCTCATTCACGCTGTGCCTTCCCATTGCTATGAACCAAGTCGCCCAGACCCATGTCTAACTCCAGTCTTTTCATCGCCGATGCTTCCTGATGTGACCGATGTATCTGAGTGCACATGGGCCCTCGCACTTTGCGGGGTATGATGATTCAATGACCCCAGCAGAGCAGACCTTTTGCTCTCAACAGCTCCTGCCTTCTGCAAAAATAAGGGTTATGAGAACTGTGACATGTACAAAGATGTTTAGGCCATCCACTAAGTACGAAGTTCTGCACAACACAGATATCTTTGTCTGCGCTCGTCAGCGACCGTAGAGCACCCGCTGATGCGAAGAACTGTCGAGATGCTCGGTAGACAGCACGTATTCTGGCAGGTGCCCGAGTTTCCACAATCTGTTGTCGGTACTGGCAAGCGACTAAGCGCACGTGCGTTTGCGCTTTGCTTCCCGGCCCTGTACTCGACGCGACACTGATGTATCGACGGACGCCGTTCGATGCTCCGGTCGATATTCTCGTAGAAGGTCTACTAGTGGTTGGTGGTCCACCACTAGTGCTCGCGGTCCAGCAGGTGGTCTCACAACTTTGTTGCTCCGACCACCAGTGCCAGAGCCTCCTTACCAAGCTGACAATAATTCTTTTGGGCGACTGTCAATGTGTTTGAATTGAAAGCAATAGACTTAAAAACGTTGACCATGCGGTGCGATATGACGGCACCTAACCCTGATGGTGACGCATCGCAATGAAACCGCAGTGATTTTTCGGGGTTGAAATATGTCAGCACTGGGAAACTCTGAAGCGCTTCTTGAGCATTGAGATGCGAATTTTCCTGAGACGCTCGCCACTCCCGTTCATGTTCTTTTTCGAGCAAATGATCTAAGGGGGCCAACATCACTGACATGTGCAGCAGAAACCAGTGGTATTAAGACAGCAGACCCGAGTTCAAGCAGTAGTTCCTTGACATTTGTTGACCTGGGTGAATCGCGTACTGTGGCTAGGTTCTTTTCTAGGGAGCACAAGCCGTCTTTGTCGATGCGATGTCCCAGGTAGACGATTGGGTATTTACGACAATGACGTTTTTCTGCCTTTAGCCTGGCACCATTATCTTGCAGCCGGTGCAAAAGATCCCGGAGCACCGAGTCGTTAGGGTCTTGACATTTACGCGCTACCCTATTGGAAGACTCAGTGGTGCTGTCCCAGTGCCATACAATAATTATTTGACTAGTGCGTCGTGCAGGCTGGCATGCTGCACGACGCACGCTTGACGCTGGCGCGCGGCACGCCCGCTTTGGGCCGAAGTCGAGCTCCTAAATTGCTTTTGAAAATTCTGGTCAGGGCCAGATTGTAGTTCTGACTAAAACACAAGCTCTGCGACAAGAAACAAAAACAAAAAACAATGAGGAAGAAGTTATGAGTCAGCGAGGCTCGAACTCAGCCCGTCGACGCACACTGTAACATGAAGCCGAGACGCTTCCCACTACACTACACTTCGAGGACGGACTGCAGTGTTTTTACTTTATACCTGATTCCGGTGGCCTGTCTTCTCACCGCCTTGTTTAGAAATGCACGTTTTTGTCTCTCAGCGCTCGCGACAATCTAACAGAAGATAGTTAATTCGTTTGCTATGTTGCTCAGGATCAGAACGTCCACCTGGCACATTTTGTCGTAAAACATGTTAACGTAACCGCGGATGTGAGCTGTATTCAACTTCCAAGCAAACTTCCATCCGCGCTCGCTCGAACGTATGCGGGTGCGCTGAGTTCAACAGACGACAGTTTGCCTGTACCGGAAGTGAGTGATCTTTCTGAAAACCGCTACGCAGTTCTCGCTTATTTCATTTTGTTTATTTAACTACAACAACTGTTATACACAGTGTCGACGGGAACAAGCGCGTCCGATCCAAAGAGCGTCCTCGATTTATGTCGGCTGTTGGCCAATAATCTTTTGCGACGTCCGATGACAGAAACGTGACGTCCGATGACAGACGCCCGCCCACCGACGAGATTGCATCTGAGAAAACAGCAAGTTCGCGCTCCGTCAGTAGCCTTCGCGCGGCGTGCACGGCTGTAATATTTGGCTGAGCAGTTCATAGCCGTGTCTGCTTTCCGCAGGATGTGTTTTTCCAACAAGCCCGAGGGGCGCTTCATGACCCCTTTAAGGTCGAGCTTTGTACGTCACTCCCCCGGTGTAGCCATGCTAGTACTCGCCGCTCCCGCTAGTGGCGCAGCTGTGCCCTCATTTGATTTGCATGGCGCTTCGAAACTGCTACTACTGCTATGAACAACGAAGAAGACAAGGCGGTGGCAGAGCGGAGGGCTCGCAAAGTGGCTGCAGCGCGGGCTCGCCATCAACACCCGGAGGTGAGGGCTCACGAAGCCGAAGCGAAACGGGCTCGCCGTCAAGCCGACGCAGAGCTGAGGGCCCGCGAAGGCGAAGAGAGACGTCAGCGCCCCGGTAACAGGATCCAGATGCGGCCAGGGCTCGCGTAGCGGCGGCGGCGCTTTAGGCCCTTCGTAGATCTGGCACCTAACCTGTCCAAGGGAAACATCGTCAAGTACAACGAGAAGGCGATGCTACACTACGAAACTCGGTACAAACACGACCCTTTGGTACTCTCCGGAGACTTTAACGTGGGCATCATGAACGACGACTGGCTGTCCAACACATGGTGTTCCGTTACGCTCTCCGGTGCATTTCATATGACTACAAACGTCCCAACACTATCAGGGGAACTTGTATTGACATTGCCTTCTCGAACTTTACACTACACCCAATTCAAGAACCCTAGGCTTTATACTTTACGGACCACAGGGCCGTTATACTCAAAGGGGAAGCGTTACCCTGAGCTTAGTCATATATGACTAATGTCAGGGGAACACCCTCCTTGTGGTCCGTGAACTAATAAAAGAGCTCTTGAACAAAACATCATCTACCCATATGTGAATAATAAAACATTGTGTATACAGTGAAATCTCGGTGATACGATCACAGCTCATACGAATTTCGGGGTGATACGAATTTTTCTTTGGTCCCGGCCAAGGCCTATTGGCCTGCAATGTAATGGAGCACGGTTGTTGCGAACCGATATTCACCCCGTGACGTTTGATACGAACGTACGCTATTGCCCAGGTACGAAGAGGTGCTGTCCGCGCTGTCGGGGAAGACGCGCCAAGCACGTGCGAGTGAGGGAACGCAAGCGCGGGCATGCGCGCCGCACCGCCAAATCGTCAGAAAGGAGAGGAAGGTCTTGTCAAAGGACTCGGGCCTCACAACGTCAACATGCGAAACTGTTGAGGTCGAAATTGTGCGGGCATGGCCGTAAATCTCCCAAAAAAACATCCCCCACACCTCCGCGATAACAAAATCATAACATAGGACCGTGGTTCTGAAATTTTGTGGACTTGATCTGTCTCGTCAAAGTGCTTCTCCGTCACTTTCGCCGCAGTACTCCGGTGTCGTGTGAAAAAAGCATATAAAATTTGGAAGGGGCTACTGCTGTCGCGGGTCACGATGCGCCTCGTTCATTAATTAAACACGCGCGTACGGACCGTATATGTACGAGTGCTCGTATGATTGCCGACATCTAAAGACTTAACTGACAATTATTCAGAGTTCTTCCTGACGTTGCTGCGGCCCTGAAAAACAATAAATGAAAATGTACGCCAGCTTTCTTTTGTCGCACGCTAAATTTCCATGCTTTCTGGTGATACAAATTTCGGATGATACGAATAGTTTTGTTGGTCCCGCGAGATTCGTATCACCGAGGTTTCACTGTATACTGTATCAATATGTGCATAATAAAACATTTATAATGTGAACACAGTGGCGTCGGAACGGTAGCTGCAAGAACTGGACGGCTGCGGGCAGCGTTGCAACAGCAAAATAGGCCAGGCAGCTCCAGCTCGTGCCTCGCGCAAAGTTGTCGATGCGGCTGCAGCGCTCGGCATTCCTCTTCACTACAGTTCGTCCCCCGTCAAAAAAGGGGCCATCCTGGCGACTCACGGAGAACATAGTACGAGCGGATCGTAATAGGGCTTCAGGCGCTGTACGTGGAAGGTTTCACGACCACGAAAGCGTTTTTTTTTTTTGTTGATGGCGTAACTGGTTCAACGATGTAGTTGACAGGTGACGTCTGTGCAACAACACGGTAGGGTCCCTGATATTTTGAAGCAAGCTTGGAGGACAGGCCAGTAGGGACCGCTGGAACCCAGAGCCACACAATGGAGTCCGGAAGAAAGTGAGAATACGGGTGGTCATCGTCACGTCGAGTTTCTGTCGCCATTGGTCGACGGTTGTAAACGAGCGGGTGAGCTGACGGCATTCCTCGGCGCGGCGCGCAGCTTCAGAGATGGGCGTAGACTCGGATGAATCGGGTCGGTACGGCAGAATGGTATCAAGTGTGGTCGAAGGTTCTCGGCCACATAAGAGGAAAAAATGGCGAAAAGCCTGTAGTCGCTCATGGAGCCGTGTTGTAAGCGTCCGTCACATAGGGCAAAATTAAGTCCCAATCAGAGTGATCTGAGGCAACATACTTGGAGATTATCTCACCAAGGGTGCGGTTAAATCTTTCCGTCAACCCATTAGTTTGGCGATGGTAGGCGGTAGTTGTACGATGAACTACACGACATTCGGAAAGGAGTCCGTTTACGACTTAGGAAAGGAAGACGCGTCCCCTATCGCTCAGAAGTTCACGCGGTGCGCCTTGACGGAGAATGAAGTTCCGCAGGAGGAAAGATGATATGTCGCTGGCTGTGGCAGAAGGAAGAGCGGCTGTTTCCGCGAATCGCGTCAGGTGGCCGACCGCGACGACTACCCAGCGGTTTCCGGAAGCCGTGAATGGAAGGGGCCCATACAGGTCAATGCCAATGCGGTCGAAGGGTCTCGCCGGGCACGGGATTGGCTGTAGCGGAGCAGAGGCGGGTTGAGAAGGAGCTTTGCGTTGTTGGCACTGGGGGGCATGACCGTATGTACCCGCGCACAAAGGTGTACATGCCTCGCCAATAAAACCTGGAGGAAACTCGGGCGTATGTTTTGAAGACGCCCGCGTGTGCGCACTGCGGGTCAGCATGAAAGGCTGAGCATATTTGAGCACGAAGATGGCGGGGTATGACCAGTAACCACTTGCGGCCGTTAGACATGTAGTTCCGGCGATAGAGGAGGCGATCGCGGATGTCAAAATAACAAGCTTGACGGCGCAGTGCTCGAGGAGCTGAAGGTAAAGTTGACGGGTCGGAAAGTAATCGCAGAAGGGCGCTGATCCAGGCATCTTTGTGTTGCTCAGACGCCATGTCACAGCCTGCTGGGAACGAAAGTATTTCGTCCACGGCAGATAGGCAGGCAGCGCCTTCGGTTGACACAGGCGAGCGTGACAGGGCGTCGGCATCGCTGTGGCGGCGACCAGACCTGTAGACAACACGCATGTCGAAATCTTGCAACCGCAAAGCCCAGCGAGCTAATCGGCCGGAGGGGTTCTTCAGCGTGGACAGCCAGCAGTGCATGGTGATCTGTAACTACGTCGAAGGGACGGCCATATAGGTAAGGTCTGAATTTACCAAGAGCCCAAATTATGGCCGCACATTACTTCTCCGTAACAGAATAATTCTTCTCGGCCTTAGTGTATGGCTTGCGTATGCGACGACGTACTCGTGGAACCCAGATTTGCGCTGCTTGAGCACGGCGCCGAGTCCAACACGCTGGCGTCGGTGTGAACCTCAGCCGGAGCAGTAGAGTCGAAGTGACGCAGTATTGGTGGTGAGGTTAGCAGACGCCGCAGCTCTTTGAAGGCATCGTCACAAGCGGGCGACCAAGCGTAAACTTTCGAGTCGCTCCGTAGGAGTTGATTCAAGGGAGCTCTGATGGTCGCGAAATTCCGAATGAAGCGGCGAAAATACAAACAGAGGCCAAGGAAGCTGCGAAGCTCTTTTAGAGACGTAGGTCGAGGAAAGTCAGCGACTGCCCGAAGCTTGGCGGTGTCGGGAAGTATACCGTCTTTGGATACCACATGGCCGAGGATGGTGAGCTGACTTGCGCCGAAGCGGCGTTTCTTCAGGTTGAGCTGAAGGCCTGCGTCAGTGAGGCACTGGAGTACTTCCGTCCGTGCCTCCGTCCGTCCTTCCATGCCTTCGTCCGTCCGTCCATGCCTTCGTCCGTCCGTCCATGCCTGCGTCCTTCCATCCGTGCCTCCATCTGTCCGACCGTCCATCCCTCCGTGCCTCCGTCTATCCGTCGACTTCAACGTAGACATTGTGGACCGTAGGACCGAGGTTCGCCCAGTGGTCATCATTCACTTCGTGGAGATGCGTAGCTTTTTTAGATGCGAAGCATCTTATGCTCGGGGCTCCCGTGTCCGTTCCGCGTCCCGCGTCCCGCATCCGCCGTCCGCCGTCCCCCGTCCCGCGTCCGGCCAGTTTCATGAAGTAGGGAAGCACCCATTATGCGAACCAGAACACTGTAGTAATATGAAGGCCGTCAACCCTAACACAGTCATCAGAGTCATGGCCGAGAGCACAGAGAGGCTGCTTAGCAATCGCTAGGCAGGTGGTGTTTGTCGCCCAGGTTGACCCCATTCCTTGAGTCATGGCCGAGAGCACAGAGAGGCTGCTTAGCAATGGCTAGGCAGGTGGTGTCTGTCGCCCAGGTTGACCCCATTCCTTGAGTCATGGCCGAGAGCACAGAGAGGCTGCTTAGCAATGGCTAGGCAGGTGGTGTCTGTCGCCCAGGTTGACCCCATTCCTTAATCTTGCTTGCATGTGTTTGGAGGGGGCTTAGTCCGTCCCTCCTTCCCGCGTCCCACACCACCACAGCGCGTCCCCTCCCCCCTCTCTCTCCTACGCTCACCCCCTTTCTCTCCTCTAGGAATCCTCTACTCTACGGAGCGGCCCCCCGCGTCCCACACCCCCCACAGCGCATGCGCCTCCCCTATGCTCTCCTACGCTCACCCCGTTCCTCTACTCTAGGAATCATCTACTCTAAGGAGCGGCGCCCACATCCCCACAGCGCATGCGCGTCCTCTCCCCCTCTCTCCTCTAAGAATCGTCTACTCCACGGAGCGGCTCCCGCGTCCCACACCCCCACAGGGCATGCACGTCCCCTCCCCCTCTCTCTCCTCTTCTACGGTCCCCCCCCCCCCCCGTCCTTTCCTCTAGGAATCCTCTGCGGAGCGGTGCGCAGGACAGGTGGTGTGACAGCTGCATACTCCGCTGGGGGCGCCACGGTAGTTCCGCGGTATGAAAATGACGGAGCGCGCGCGCCTCATTGTCTCTCCTGTGCAGCGCCGCGATGAGCGCCCGGACCACTGCCGTGAAATGAGAGCGGCGACGTTCCTCCCGCTCAAGCTGATTATCTCCCCGCTGCTTCGCATCCTCACATGGTTCCCTTTAGCGGGAGATGGATAATCTTTTTTTACTTTGCTGTTTACCAATTCCTGTAATGTCAAAGTGAGCCCAATTGGGGGGGGGGGGTGAGCGGTTGCTACAAAGCGACGCAAAATATTGAAGTGTTTGAAGTTTCAGCAGAGAAGAAAAGGTTTAGCATGTTTGATTCATTACAGCTGGCATTAAAGCTATCTGTATATGTCATGCCTTAGGAGACACGCTACAGCTTGTTTTTAAAAGCATGCAAATATGAAGCACAATGTTTGTTTACAATGCTCACAAGACACCTTGTTGTGGTTGAACACAAAAAAGGTCAGATTTTCAGTTGGTGTTCTGTATGCCACCACAAACAGCTGTTGTATTAACTGATCTGAAGGTTTCACTATTTCTGGGCATACAATGCGTATACAATTACCCATTCATTCCTACATTCCTGCTGCTAACCTCATCTTAATAATCATGGTGTAGCGCAAAGACGCAAAGTAGACAGAAGCACGTACAAAAGGCGCGTTTGGCGCAGCATATATTCTGCATTTCATGACTTTTCCACTAAAGTTGTAAGTAGCGCCTGTGGTGTGTGTTTCTATCTGTTATGTGTCTTTGCGCAACACCATGATTATTACAAAGCACCAACTAGCCCAAGAACAAGTCCATCTGCAGAACCTCATTTTCTTTTAACTCTGACGATATGGATCATTACATACCCCGACTGTCTAGCCTCTGTGAGGAGAATATATGGTAGGTCTAAGGCCATCGTCAGGATTCTGTTTGGGAGAGGAGGGTCAACATGCTCGACCTCTCCATCCACTTGGATGTCCTATGGATAATGGATGACAAATTGTAGCTGTTCTAGCTCCATGACCCCCCAGCCCCCCCTTGAGTTTTTGGCAGGAGCAAATCCTTTGTTTGGCTGTGTTCACAACACAGTATGGTCGGCAAGTTTGGATCAAATGTCGTTTTTTGACCCCAATCCACGAATCTTGTTCATTAAACCATTTTTGTTGCGCATCATCTGAGATAGAAGTTCTTTCTCAATATCACTTTATATCTCGGTCTCTTCTGGGGAGCCTTCATAGGTACCCCTATGTCAATGCATTTCTTTGTGCCTAACTAATATTCTGCTAGCTGGCATATACTGGTGTCAAATGCAAGTAAAATATGGGCTGAACCTTTATGAGCTGTTGTGAATATGCAAAATCCCTCCCTTTTAGACACATTTCCCGCTGGCAATGTAATTGGGACATAGTCGTATCAGTAAGTTTAAATATCACTTATCACTCTTTCAAATTTATGAATTCTAAGTGTTTCTGCGAACAAACCTGGCTACAAATGTAATTGAGCTGAAATCTTTAGAGCTTTGGAAGCTGCAAAATGTCGTCAGTGGCCTGGTGGGACACTTCCATTCACTTTAACTCCAACAACAACATAGTGTAATACTCAGGGCAAGACCATTCTATTGGCGCAAGGAATGGCCGCGGCTTTCCCCAGCTGGAACTTATGACAATTTGTGACTCAATTTGTGATGTCTTCTTTCTTGGCTGCCAAGTCAATCAGCACGCTACTGATAGTATGTTTTTTTTCAAAATCTGCCAGGTTATCTTAGATTTCGAGTGTTGAAACTGCTTGAAGAATTTTGGCGCTTTGTTTTAAAGACGATAGTCTTTCTTGGGATACTTGAACGCAAAAAATTTTGGTCTTTCTGTCTGTCGGTAACCCGATTCAGCTACACGGCCAAAGTGTAACCACTTTCTGAACGCCCAGCCATCTTGAACTGGTGTTGCCGTTCATACTTGTGAACATAATCGATCAAAAAGCAAATACTACGCATACCTGAGGCGCAACATTAATATGTAAGTATCAGGTCGTGTGTTCTTTTATTAGAAAATACACAGATACGTAATTCTAAAGACCCTAGTGTCTTTTAGGCTGTGCTGAAAATGCGAAGCTGTGCATGAACTGCGACGCTTTGCACGAAATAGCGCTTTGCCGACGATGAAGTGCTGCCTCTGGCAGTGGCCCTTGGTTCAGCACAAGCTCATGTTTTTCGATGCCGTGCATATCTCGCGCAGCGCCGCCTCTATTTTATCAATGCCAGCCAGATGCGGCCAATTCCACGTAGAGTAGGCGCTGTCTGAGGCAAGGCAAAACATAGTAGTACGGCCTGCACAAGAATCTCGTCTTTCGACGACATTTGCAGCGAAGCACGCAGATACGCGGCCAATTTTTTCAGTACGTATGTTTTGCCATTATTTATGTGCGTTTAATGTGTGCCTTCACACTTTACATTTACACAGTCATGGCGCGGAACGACAACACTGAAGTTAACACCAGAATTCGTGTGGGGTGCTGCAGCGTTGTACGCCTTGCCCTATTAAGCATAAGCTGTTTATATGTAGCTTCTTCCTAACGACGACAGTGTGAACTGGTTGTGGCATGTGGAGTTGAGATGGGCATTGCCAGTCTAATGTTTTTATCATATCGGTATAAAATCAAATATCTGCCATACTTAACTAGCCCATCGAGCTAACTCTTTCGTTCAGCCGTGGTAGTTATAATGGAAAAGAATGGAACATACATGTAGTGGGTATGTCAATAATGGTCTCCCGCTAACAGTTTAAAGTCAGTGTTTTCGATATGGCTCTTGTAATATTGTAGCATCATCAGAAAATGACACTTTATTTGAGCCCGTATTATTGGACATTTTGTCATTCTGGTGCAGTCTTTTATCATAAAGCAGGACAGAAATGGCCCAACAGTCCTGCGAACACCCCAAGAAATTAATTTAAACGTCTCATTACTTTCATTATACGTGGAATACACCATACCTTGGTGTTGTTTTTTACTGTCAAATACCACTTAGCAAAAACACCTAATTTTGAAAAAAATTCCTAATTCTAGCAATTTCAAATATTACTCATGGCTTCCCTTGTCTTGAACCAGACCATGACAACATCCACATTGAAATTGCAAAATGATTTGAATTATTGGCTCAGTGTTTCAACCATTCTGTTGTTTATTCTCACACTGGTGATGTATACTGCAACATATCGTTCATGCACTTATTGAGGATAGAGGTTCACAAGTGCACAGAGGGCAGCAATGCCTAAAATACATCGTCTTGGTGGCTAACCATTTGCCACTACACTTCACTTAAGAAATGTACAGTACAGCGATAAAGTGGTCAGAAGGTCAGCGCAGGCTAGTAAAATATGGACGATGCATACAACGATACACACAGCTGTCCAGTAATTTTATTTCATTTCAAACAAACCAAGATAATAAACTGAGTAAACTTTGGAAGGGGTTCAGTGATGTCATGCATGAAGGGGTTCGCCTTCTTGCATAGCTACTGTCGGAATCGCGCGCATCGCCACCCGATAACTACACGTGCTGCGCAGTAAGGGTGTGCGCGTTCCCCAGATCGCCTACAAAAGCATCAGCTGACACCGTACTGGGAGGAGCTGGCGTGGCCGACGTGGTGGCTTGGTGAAGGCTGCGTGGCCGGCGTGGTGAAGGCTGAATGCGTGGCCGGCGTGGTGAAGGCTGAATGGCATGCGTTGTGGCCATGCGGACTTTGAGCAGTAAACTAAGCTGTTGATGTTTCCATTTACTAATAAATGTTTTTTCGAAGTTTTGAGGCAGCGTCGCATTCCATCGTTTGGCCAGACGGCGAGAACTCCCACAAGTGGCGCCCAACGTGTATAAGTGGCCACGCCTGACAAGGAAGATGGATGCGGGGTTGAACCGACTCCTCGAGTCCATGGAGCGTCTCGCATAGCCTCCGAAGTGTTCTGCGCGGCGAGGGGACAGGTCGAGCCCGTGGCCTATTGGGTGGCGAGGGGCGTTGCGGTCCCGACTGCGGACTACGGATGATGGCCGCCGCCCTCGTTTGGGCGGGAATGTATGTACACCGCCGCAAGACGACGAGACCGGAGGCGGCTGCCGATGGGGAGGCTCCAGTTGTGGAGCTACCTGTCGACCAGGTCCTAACAATGGCTGCAGGCGAAGACGACAAAAACGCCGCGGAAGACACTGCTGCAACGGGTGGAGACACGAGTGCCGTGGCCAAGGAAGCCATGGTCGTGCATGCCAGGCACAACTACGAAAATAAAGTAGGCGAAGAGGTAGAGAAGCAAGCCGCTGCGGTGGAAGTAAGTGCAAGTGGTGACCTACCGAAACCTGTCCCGGGTGTCTTCGCCGAGGCACCGGCCGCGAGAAGGCCTGAAGCTGCAACGCCGGCGGAGGCCACGAAGGATGCCACCGACGGAGGAAAAGGCGAGCCCAGGATAGCGATTACACCGAAGAGAAAGACTGCCGGCAAGGTAGCGACAGCGACTGCGGAGGACCCCGCGCACATCCTGCGGGTGAACGGGCTGGCCAAGGCCACACGAGAGACCCATCCCGGCGTGCTGTTCGGTAAGCACGGCAAGGTGGTGCCCAACACGATTGTCGCTACGAGCAAGATGCCTGGTGCACACCGTCGCGGCTTCATCGCGCGCACGAAGGACGAGCCCGGTATCCCCTCTGCGAGTATCCGAGAGGAGGACGGAAGCTGCCGCGGCGGCCGCCACAACGACCGCCGCAACTACCGCGACTGCTGCGACTGCTAGAAAGGCGTTCGAGATGGCACTGACGTCAAGGATGGCAACATCGCCAGTGAAGCCGACGACGGTGACGAGGGCCAAGGATGATGCCGTGGAATGCGATGAAGATAACCACCGGCAACGAACTTTTTCGCACGGGGGGAATGTGTGAGTATCGCGCGCATCGCCACCCGATAACTACACGTGCTGCGCAGTAGGGACGCGCGCGGTCAACAGATTGCGTACAAAAGCATCAGCTGACACGGCGCTGGGAGAGTAGGCGAGACTGGCGAGGTGGGTGCGCGCGTGGATTGCGTGCGTGGCCGGCGTGGCGAAGACTGAAGGTGGTGAATGCCATGCGTGGTGGCCATGCGGACCTTGAGCTGTAAACTTAACCGTTCATTGCTTCCCTTTACTAATAAATGTTTTTTGCAAGTTTTGAGACAGCGTCGCATTTCGTCCTTTGGCCGGACGGCGAGAACCCCCACACTACTTAAATGGATGATGAAGTGAAAGCTAATACGGTGCGACAGACGAGGTAGGATAGAACGTCGAGCCACACGTGCTATCATACTAATTGCAACCTGCTGCAAGTTATGGGCAAAGAATTCATTTATTGTATCTACACAACGTCTACATCCTCTAATGAAAGACGATAATGTTTGCATTACACGATGTTGTTTATTAGCAACCTGCACAAGATATCGCACAGGGTAAGCACCGAAACACTTGAAGCTGTTCTTGGGTTTCAATACAGACACACGGGTAGTCTTTGGGTACACGTTTAAGAAAATGATGATGATTAGTGGGGTTTTGTGGCGCAAGGGCCATGAGTGGCCCTTCGTTCGGTGCAAATGTGATGCTGTCATCATGTTCAACATCAGGCTAGTTGCTATACAAGTATAGTGAGAATAGCACCATCAGCACCATAAAATCAATTTAAGAATTCTGTTATAAAGCCACAGCAACCGAGCCAATGTGCTGAACGTGAATGGATCACGCATTCACACGTACATACAAATCCACGCATTATCAGTAGCACTCTGTTTCGTCCCATATTGTTTACCACTCTACAGACCAAAGGCTAGGTTTGAAACACCCCGCAAATTATTCAGTTGGGATGTGTGCGGTCACGCGCACACGCCCTCACAGACGTGCATACGTGGCGATTATACTGCCCTCGCACCCCTCATTTCTTCAAAATCAAATCCCAGCTACACCCCAGGCACGAGCTTTTAAGTAACATAGCCTGAGAAATCGCAGTGATTATAACTTATTGCACTGAAAGCAACCTTGAGTAGGTCTTCATTCTTCGTTGAGGAGGGCACTGTGCACACCGTGCTCGTACTTATCAGTCAACATGTCGTGAGCTGCTTTCTTCATAACTTTTTAGCCCATCCATTGTTTACAACAGCACCAGAGTGTCACACCAAGCCCCAATCAAAAACTGTACCCAAACTAGAGCACTGCACGGGCTCGGGCCTACCCGAAAACCCTGGCCCGGCACGGGCCGGGTAAGTACGTTTCACGGCGGGCCCGGCCGGGCTCGGGCCTGAAGCTCCGGGCTTAGGGCCGGGCCCGGGTTTTAGGCGGTGGGCTCGGGTCGGGCCGGGCTTGAACTTTGCGCAGTTCTTAAAGGGACACTAAAGTTTCACACTGACTTGGTTTAGACTAACGAAGTGTTCTTTAGGAACTCGAATGTAATTCATTTCACCACCATAAGTTCATTGATAGAGGAGAAAATCAATAAGAAAGTTCCATTTTAGAATTTCGCGCTGAAATTTCCGCGCGTGGCATCACAGATTTCAAATTGTATTCGTCGTACTTTGGGGATACTGACTCTCCAAAGTTTCCTGGAACTTGGAATGTTAAATCTATGGCCCACTCAGAGCTCAATTGAGTTCATATTTGCCGATTACGATCTCCGTAGGCTCCAGTAGACGCCGTCAGAATCTATGATGTGACGACTTCTGCTGCGTGAATTTCAAGCTGGCGTCGCCACCGGCATTTTCTTTTCGCGCATTTTCGCGCTTACCAAGAGTCTTGTCACGGCGAGCGTAGTTCTTTTGGAATTGTAAAAGAGTAATTTAGTGATAATAGAAAAATTATTGTTTTCATTAGTGGTCCTATAAGTGTGTTCCAAAGACATTGCGCATACAGATATGTTTCACATTTTATCTCGAAAGAATGAATATTTTATGCAGGGCAAGCTATTTGGAGTTCTATGTTGGACAAGTACTGTAGTTCTTTTGCTTCTTGCATATGGGGCTACTTGATTTATCTGAAACGGGCGAGCTAAAAGTAAATAGACCAGATGGCATTCTGGGCTTTGTTGGCAGTCTTTATAATTTTATATGCAAAATGTTATTCTGTGATCACAGTAATTAAAGTAATATAATAAATTTAAACTTATCATCACAACAGCTCTAAAGCTGGCAAACGCTCTTGAATATTTCAGCCCTCTACTAAAACGAAAGGACAGCGCGGAGTCTCGTTACATAAATCCCTATAAAGATATTTGTTTTCCGTGGCTCCGTCACGGGTTCCAGTGGTAGTGACACGCGAGATTGACATGCACAGCCTGCTTTGTGCGGCCACATTGTTTGCGTCTGAGCTTTCGTCTTGTTCCGCTATAGCATGGGTCTCAAACTCGCATCAGCTAACGGTCTACATTCACGAAAATTTACTCCCGCAAGGTCCAGGACAGTGGGTAGGAGGGCGGGAGGGGGAATAGGTTGTACTAAATGTCACCTAATTTTGCCATTTGAAAGACCTTTCCCATATCTCATATATCGCGGTCATTTCCGACGGGTATTTGGTAGGGACATCTCAACAATATATATATATATATATATATATATATATATATATATATATATATATATATATATATATATATATATATCCAAAATGCTAAAATCTGGAAGCCGATTCTGAAATATAGACTTTTCTCTCATGGTTATGTATCAACGCATGGTGGACGCACGGGGTGCCTCACAAGAAAATACTTTATACCTGTCCTGCCTCTGTAGCTCAAGGACGTACTTATAAAAAAAATATAAAATGGGACGAAGGCAGTCGTGCGCGGGCCGCGTGTTTGAAACCCTTGCGCTATATAGTGCGAGAGATACACGATACTTCCGCAACAGCGTTGGAATGTGCAGGATTAGCATCGGTACATTAAACCAAGCGTCGGACAAGGTATATTCGCTTACGAAATGTCTAGCTTGAAAAAAGACCATTACGAATTCCATGCCATGTGATGTCCGTTTATCTCGAACCATATGCATCCAATGAGTAAGTGTCCAAAGGCTTATTCGCGCCTTTATTACCAAACTGGAACAAATGCCGAAAATAGATCGAGATGTCATCGTCCACCTCCTGTCAGTCGTATGCCCACGTAGTCCAATGATCACGTTCTACCAGTACAACATGGTTAGGAAGGCGTACGCTATTATATGAAAAAAAAAAGAAAAGAAAAGAAAGAGCGCCGTGCAAAACAGGCATAACATACACTGCTGAAAACTGCATGGAGCAGCCCTCAAAGAGAAGTTTTAGAGATGACATTGAAGAGTGGCACGGCGTCCGGGAACGACAGAAATGAAGCGATGACGTGGACAGCTATGTTCATTGTGCACAAGTCCGCAGAGACATCCTAAATTTGCTCCAGGGATGAAAGTTAAAAGCAACGACTGGCGACGCCTTCATCACAATTCGCAAGGCAGATGTACGCCCCTGCGGCTAGCGCAAGCAGTGCGAGAAACTTTAGCGCGGCAGGATATGTGATGCAAGAGCCCATGGCCTGTTTAAATCCGGCACATCTTGAGAATGTGATTTTTTGCACAATGACATGTGAAGAAGCAAGCTGTAAAATATACAACAAACTGCTAGACTGTATATACTAGCAGCGGTGTGAGAGATGAAAACAATGCTATGAAATTTTTTTTCTTACTTTCGGCAGCTTGTATTTCTAAAAATACACGTGGTGCGCGTGGTTCATTATCAATTTTGTCTAGATTAGTGTAGTTACAACAACGTAATCAATATGGCTTTCTTTTTCTATTTCTCTTGCCGTGGCAAGGTACTACTATGCTGAAGGGTGCACGATTAGCTTTTTCGTTAGAGCATGGTTTAAATTTTAATAGACCGCAATGCAGACAAACGAAAGGGAGGGTTCTGTTCCTTGTGTTCTCTTTTTATTGCGCTTTGCATTGAAGCTGAACTCATTCTGAAAATCGCTTTTATTGCTATATCATCTTCTGCGAAACCCGCTTGATGATCCCCATGGTTGATGTTTCGGCACCAAGAACGGGAGCCTTGCTCAAAATCATTGTGAACAAGGCTCTCATTCTGGGTCCCGCATCGTCAACGCATTTTTATTCTTTTGGGATCGTTGTCCTCGTCTTTTTATTTAATGATTCTTCCCGACCAGATGGGTATCCGTAGAAGCCTTAAATGCTTCCCCATAGTATTTGCCGACAAAGTAGGTGCAGTGTACCACTGCCAAGCAAACATTCATTACATGCAGTATATCAGCTCAGCTGTTTCCACCGTGGTCTCCTTTTCACGAGAAATTATCGTAGGTTAAAGTATAATTGTTAGCGAAGCATGCGCCACCAAAGCATAGATGTTTGCCACTGAAAACACCTTTTTATCGACTCCGTGTTCGAGCAACACCACCCAGATTACTGGCTCCGGCCCCAGTCGGGCCCTATCGGCGGTCGGGCCGGGCATGGCCGGGTAGGCGAATTCTTTCTTCGTGTACAGGCCGGGCCCGGGTCTCGCTTTGAGTCACCGGTCCGGGCTCGGGCGGGTAAGTTTACACAATTACCGGACCGGGGCCGGGCCGAAAATCCCGGCCCGTGCAGTGCTCTAATTCTGACAAAGCGACAGTCGCAAAAGTGTAGCCTTTGGTGCGCGCTGATTGGCTATTGAGCAAAACCGTGAAAGTGAGGGCGCCATGTAGTATTACCGTTTACGTGAGAGTGCTGTATTGTGCTCTCCACGTGTCTCAAATAAATTATCACACCTCATAACCATCAGTTGGTGGTGAACTCTAGCATTTCAGTGACGTAGGTGGTAGATTATAGTTTTCAAACTTTGATGGGTGTGTCCACCATTTTTTACGCTGAAGCTTTCAGCGAGCATTACCTTGGTGCGTGCTTAGTAATGGTTGCTTTGCGAGCACGTATTTTTTGTCGCTGAAAAGCGTCAGCAGCATGAACCAACCGTCTCTCTCGTGGTTTATCGCGCGCCGGCAACATATTGAGATGATGAGACGTTGTCGCTGCGGTGGCACACTACAGCTGAACTCTTTCAGTACGTTGGGTTGAACTCTCAAGGAAAATACATTTCACACAAAGTCGCATTCTTTAAATGTTATACTGTGCTTTACACAATTGCAAAAAAAAAAAATGCTGAGGGCACTTTCAACACGTTTTATATTTTAAGTAGCCACAGCCAAGCATGGTGATTGAGTAGAAGCCAGCATATGCTCGAAAACGCCACAGTCGCGTCGCTCAGAGCTCGTACCGTACGCTCGCTTCTGTGTTGTTAGACATTCGTAACACCTACGGCATGTGCAACAATGATGTTGCACTGAACACATCAAATGCTACGTCACGATTGTTTCTGAATACGGGTCCAGGCGTCGCCCTAAGCGCTGAGTGACGATGCGCTATTGGGTGTGTTCCAATACTCACCGTAGACGGCAAAATAGACGGCTAAATGGACAGCGGCCATCTTAAGTCCCGTTCCAATTCTCGCGTAGACGGCAAAATAGACAGCTTCACGAAGACAGCATCGGAGACAAATACGATGCAGGCTACTTTGCTGTCCAGACAAGATGGCAGCTCAGCGAAATGGTCGGATGGCTCGGATCTCGCCGATGTGGTCGTCTGCGCTCAAGCAGATGCTTTTCCAGGCGCTAAATGTGAGCTAATTTCAATTTTTCATAGATGTGAACACGAAAGAAGCCAAAAAAGTAACACTGAAGTCTGTTTTTCTTAGTTTTCTCTTGTCGACGCGAGATGGCGTCACGTCTCGTAGACGCCATCCAGACGCGTTCCATTTTTCGAATAACATAGGCTCCATGCTGTCTTCTAAGCTGTCAGCGTAGACTGTCTACGATGCTGTCCAGAATTGGAACACAGCCATTGACGATAGCGTGAAAGATCTCAGTGTTGTCGTCGTGGTGCGGACTGGCGGCGACTCCTGGCGGCGGCTTCACTTCGACTCTCTTGGTTGGCTCATCTGAAGTACTGTGTCTTCGCAGTGCCGCTTGGAATGAGTTGTCGTGCACTAGTCAGCGTGCGGTAATTGGAAACGACAATCTCAACTGCATTACATGCGAGCCTACCGTGAAACAGTTTTCCGCGACTTACACCAGTGGCGTTTCAGGTACCGCAAGAAGGAAGGTCTTTGTCGCGGACAGCGGCCAAAGTCGTTTATCAAAGCTTACACGTAGGACTGCGCATGCAATTTACGTCGCTCCACGCGTCTTCGCGATGCATTGAATGCTGAGCTGAGACACCCGAAGACTGTGCTGTTGTTTGCAGCTTCACGGTGACATGGGCTTATCGCGCTAGCACGGACGCTTGGCTGAGGACGAGACGCGCAGAGCGTTGAGAGCGTGCGTGTGTGTGGCTTGGCAGTGAAAGAAGGCGAGCCCGGTGTAATCGAAGAATCGGCAGACGCGAATGGCATTCTGAGCAGTGCGAACGTATTTCACCATTAATAAATTGTTTGTTTTTAGCCACAGGACTGCGTATTTGCGTGGACAGGATAAAAGCGCCTGTCCTGTCCACAACGTTTCTTCCTGTCCTCTGGTCTTCCCAGCCGGCATGGCCCAAGCGTCTGTCTCCAGGTGCCCCCCTCGTCGCTGCTCAGAGCGGCGTCGATTTTAGCATCGCTTCTTTGCAGAGGATTGAGGCGAAAATAATTCGCGACGTCGTGAGTCGAAGTGGTTTCCAATTTTTCAGTGTTTTCTTCATCACTTGTAGTCACTGATGCAGGGGCGGCGCCAGGATTTTTCTATTGGAAGGGGGGGGGGGGCACCCCTGATAAGCGAGTTCCTTCACGGGGGGCTGGGAGGCGGGGAATTTAGACGTTGTGTTTTGATTATGTTTGCTCTTGGGGGGGGGGGGGGGGGGCAGGTGAAAATTTGGGGGGGGGGGGGGGCTCCAGCCCCCCTGTAACCCACGCTGGCGCCGCCCCTGCACTGATGACGGCAGCGACGAAGATGGTGGTGACGAAGACATTACCACACGTGCGCGCCTAGAAAACTAAATGTCAGCTGAAACTCGCGTCACCGGTTTGTGTCGCCAAGTGATCGCTTGGCGCCTTCTCGGGACGTGACCGCTCGGCAGCGCATCCAGCGCTGCAAGTTGCTGGGATTAGCACCCGTTTTGAATCGCACTCTATATTGGTCCTGCTAATCAATATTACAGATGTTTATTCATCTCTTCTTTACATTATCAGAAGCGAATCGTTACTAAGAGGGTCGATAACTACACGTCGACGCATAAACCGCGACATGCCTAAAGCTGACGTCGCTGCTTCTTTAAAGTGGCAAATTCTACGCCGCGTCTTTCCTCGTGGCAATGCTGAGATGTCAATCGAGACTTGACGCCTGATAGAAAACGACTGGCGATTTGAAGGGGGCACCAGTACACTATTGCGTCTTACTCTTGAAGGCGAAAGTCAAGCGCCCATCAAAGTTGAAATGAGATATAGGGCGTCATAGAGAATTGACAACCCCATAATCTGCTAAGTAAATTCAAAAGCAATCTTTTACATATTCAGTTAATTTTATTACATGCCTTAAAATCAGCACCTGCTTGGACCGGGACAAATATCTACCTTTCTAAGCAGCTTCTGTCGAAAACCCGGTAAGTCGAAATACAACTCATTCTGTATGCAGCATCACAAATGGGCGTATTTTGAACGTTTGTTAGCCAGACATGTTGTGCGCACTTTTTGTCTGCAATAAAACAAGAAAACGTTCTTCATTTTTTTTATGTTTAGTATTGTAAAGTGTAAGCGAAATGTGAAAACTGTGCATCTGCACCTCTCAAGACAATATGCCGCTGCATTATTACCCTTTTTGGCTATGTTTTACCATACAAAATGCAGTATGTGAAGAACCTAAAGATTACAGCGCCGAAATTGCTATCAATGTTTTAATAGTGTGTATGCTACAATAAAATATGTGGCTGTGTTGAATTTAGCAGGATCGTTAGCAATGAAAACGGGGAGAGACAAGGAGCTTGTGAATTGTGCCGCAATGTTTTTTCCTGTAATTCTGTTATTTTTTTTAAAGTGGCACTGAAGTACCCGTGAACTCTTACAAATTCATCGCACTTCCTTGAACTGTTCACACCACTTGTCATGAGCGCACATAAATTCTTGCTTGATGTATGATTAAGTGTGTGAAAATAACGATGTATGAAAATAACTGGTTTTCTTTCAGAGAATGCATAAATTTTATTTATATGCTATGACACTACGACACCTCTCGGCTATTACTCCTACGGCAAAGCGGAAACACATTGTCGCAGCAAAACTCTTAGTAAAATTGTTGTTTAACAAAAACCTTGTCGCTTTTATTCAGCAACTTAAGTACAGTTATTTGTAAGTTAAACTTCAGCACGCCGCAAGTTATGGCCTACATTTTTTTCGCAAAGAAATTCGTGTTATTTCTAGTTTAATCGAATTCAAATACAGTGGAGCAGGTGATATACGAAATGTGCACAGAATAACGCATGCAGCTATCCCTCAACATTTCGCGAAATGCTGTATTTCTAAAGTTTATTTACAAAAAAATCTGTGGGTGGCTTGCACTAGTGGTGCAAGGCTGGCCTAACAGCAGATCTTCAAAAGGTTTCTTTGTAGCGCACATAGACGGCAGGACGAAAGGAAGACACGTATAGACACACTGGGCGCTAACTTCTAACACAATTTATTCTCGGAAACCAGGTTACATATATGCACTCGCCTTACTAGTCACAGCCACGTGGTCATAGTGAACAAAGCAAAAAACAAAAGAACATTGGAAAGTCATGGCATGCGCAGATACGCTAATTCTTTTGCTGACAGTGTCAACGACGGCTTGCTAACACACATATCTCCAAGTGCAGCAATCTGTTCGGCTTCTATTATCAGTCGCGTTATTTCACATTTGCTCCTAGCTGTTATTTTGTTGTTTTCAAAAAGAGGGGAACATTGATGCAGATTACAATGTTGCGCGAGAAAACCATCACTTGCGATTTTTCCAACTTTATTTTTGTGTTCACGCAACCTATCATTAATCCATCTTCCCGACTGCCCAACGTAACACTTGCCGCATGTTAACGGAATGCTGTAGATTACTGACGTCTTACATTCAACACACTTATTCCTGTGTTTTACTTTGCAGTACTTTTCTTCCCTGGTTTTGTTTTTCTGCATAGGCTGATTAGTTTATTAGGTGCTGAGAAAGCAACATCGGTTTTTCCGCGTCGTGCGATTTTCTTTAGATTCAGAAGAGGTTCTCGCGTTCGCAGAAGCTAACTCTGATAAAGGACTTAAGGCCTTCTCAGCTGATGTGAAAGACTTGTATTATTCTTTGCCGCAAAATGAATTGTTAAGGTGTGTTCAGTCATACATAGATGAATTTGGGGACGTAAGATTTAGTACGGAAGCGGGCACTACCGCAGAGCGTCTTTTAGAACTTTTACATATGTACCTGAAATCAACCTTTCTTGAAAGAAATAACACGCCGTACCTACAGAAACAGGGGGTCTGTATAGGATCCTGCCTAGCGCCAGTTTTGAGCAACCTATATTTAGCCAAGCTAGACAGAGACCTGTGTGCCCGCCTCAGTGAGACAAAGATTGTTAGAGTCTTTAGATTTGTTGACGATTATTTTGTGTTTGTTAATTGTTTGTTAGATGACTTTGACAATGAGTGTTCCACTGTTTTTACTGCTGTACGCGAGTGCCTTAGTCCGCTAGAAGTTACATTCGAGGTTCCCGTGCAAGGAAGTATTAAGGTTTTAGATGGTAATTTTACCTGCAGTGATGTCCTGACATGCTGGTGCTACAGTCCTAGGGCAATTAAACCATTGTTATCATATCACTCAGGCCATCCTAAATTGGTTAAGAGAGGAGTTGCGAAAATGTGTTTCACCAACGCGCTTAACAAATCATGCGTTCACTGTACCGACGAAGCATTCAGTCAGCAGGCTTTGCGTCTAAAGATGCTGGTTATCCCAGACAGCTCCTGGTGTCAGTCGCTGAAGGAATGCTGAAGCAAGCGCGAAAAGCTAGTAACCATGAAAACATGCAAGAAACTTGTGAACGGGAGAAAAAACGTCCGACGGTAATTCCTTACATCCACCGGGTATCCCACAATCTAAAGAAAATCGCACGACGCGGAAAAACCGATGTTGCTTTCTCAGCACCTAATAAACTAATCAGCCTATGCAGAAAAACAAAACCAGGGAAGAAAAGTACTGCAAAGTAAAAAAAAAAAACGGGAATAAGTTTGTTGAATGTAAGACGTCAGTAATCTACAGCATTCCGTTAACATGCGGCAAGTGTTACGTTGGGCAGTCGGGAAGATGCATTAATGATAGGTTGCGTGAACACAAAAATAAAGTTGGAAAAATCGCAAGTGATGGTTTTCTCGCGCAACATTGTAATCTGCATCAATGTTCCCCTCTTTTTGAAAACAACAAAATAACAGCTAGGAGCAAATGTGAAATAACGCGACTGATAATAGAAGCCGAACAGATTGCTGCACTTGGAGATATGTGTGTTAGCAAGCCGTCGTTGACACTGTCAGCAAAAGAATTAGCGTATCTGCGCATGCCATGACTTTCCAATGTTCTTTTGTTTTTTGCTTTGTTCACTATGACCACGTGGCTGTGACTAGTAAGGCGAGTGCATATATCTAACCTGGTTTCCGAGAATAAATTGTGTTGGAAGTTAGCGCCCAGTGTGTCTATACATGTCTTCCTTTCGTCCTGTCGTCTATGTGCTCTACAAAGAAACCTTTTGAAGATGTGCTACCAACAAGCCCGCATCGCATCCCTCGCTAACAGCAGAGCTTGTGGCGGACCAAAATTATAAGCGAGGTCTTAATTAGCAATAAATTAATTAACGTAATCTGATTAGCAAGGTCTGAATTTGCATGGGCCTAACTAGAATGGTTCAATGTCAAAAAGATTTATTAGAATTGCATTACTTTGTTTAGCAATATTTAATCAGTGCCTGCATTAGAATCATTGTAATTAGCATGGTCCTGAATATGATGAACATGCTAAAATTCATTGCGCATTCTTAGCTGGTGTTCCTGCCATCTAAGAGTCAGAACATGTACAGGCTCTCCAACCGATGAACACATAAGTTGTCTCAAATAATTAAACAAAAAGAGTTGTGTTCGGTTAACAGCATAGCAGCTTGAGTGTCAGGCTGTTGAGCTGGAAAACAGACTAAACTTCACCATTGGACATATATATTCTATTCGTTAGGCATGAGATCCCAAAATACAATCCTACTATCAAATGTGTACAATGCAGTAAAGCTGTTAGCCTCTCATTGGTGGGCATTTTTCGTGGTGTCATTCAAGGGCAAAAATGGTAGGCTAATACAGGGGGATAGTGCGATATTGGGCGAGCTTATGGCAGAGGTAAAGCAGCCTTCAGGGTCAAGCAATCAGCCATGTTAATTTACTACAAAAAACACAAAAAAACAGCGTGCTACAGGAAATGCATACTATACGTACAAAACAGCAGTGGTTTTTCTGGAGAACGGGCTTAAAGTAAGCACCTGAACCTCAAGATTAACGATGAACCTCTCCTGATGACAAGGTAAAGCACATGGCACTCCCTGCACAGGAGCCACAGCGGCAGAAGCTTGTGACGTTGGAAGGGATGTAACAAGGAATGATGATCCGTGACCACTTGGAAGGGACGACCGTACAAGTATGAGCGGAATCGCTGTACAGCGAAGACGAGAGCCAGACATTCTTGCTCAGTCACTGTGTAATTGCGTCCCGGCTTACTTAAAGTTCTACTGGCATATGCAATGACGTGTTCCTTTTCATTGCAGCGCTGTACTAGAACTGCACCTATGCAAATGCCGCTGGCGTCAGTATGAACTTCAGTCGCCGCAGAAGGATCAAAGTGCCGGAGAATAGGCTGCGACGTTAGCAGAAACTTCAGTTGGTTGAAGGAAGTCTCGCAGTCATGTGTCCATTCAAATGAAGCACCTTGACGAAGCATACTGGTCAAGGGGAAGGCAACGTCAGCAAATGCGGGAATAAATCGGCGAAAATACGAGCACAGGCCTAAGAAGCTACGAAGCTCCTTCGTTGAGCGAGGTGGTTTAAATGCCTTCACGGCCGCTGTTTTGTTTGGGTCGGGCCTGATGCCATCTTTGTTGACGAGGTGTCCAAGCACCAAGGTTTGTCGGTCGCCGAAACGACACTTCTTGGCATTGAGAACGAGGCCAGCGTTTCTAATGCATTCCAGAACAACGTCCACTTGTTCGTTATGTTCACTAAATGTGCGCCCGAAGATCACAATGTCATCGAGATAACACATACAGATGTTCCGTTTTAGGCCACGCAGAATAGTGTCCATGAACCTTTCGAATGTGGCGGGAGCGTTACATAACCCAAATGGCATCACATTAAATTCATACAGTCCGTCCGGTGTTATGAAAGCAGTCTTTTCCTTGTCCATTGGATGCATAGGAATCTGCTAGTAGCCTGAGCGTAAATCTAAATTTGTGTATGAAAGAACCTGCATACCATCTGATTTTACTGTAGTTGCAACACCACTATGAGCAGGAAACACTTAGCTAGGATTCTCAACGAGCAACAAAGGGAAATAGAAACAATAATATAACCACCTGTGAAGTGCTGTCAAAATTACCATTAATACCATCGCATCCATATCAATAAAGCAGTTGATACATCCATCAGCAGTTCTTGTGGCGATATTCAGCTGTTTCGCTGGAAATCCACTTTTGCAAGAATTTTATCATAGAGCGGAGACATAAGTTTTGAATGAATGAACTAGAGACAGCCTTAATAAGAAAAATACAATTTCTCGTCACTATGGCTGCACGTACTCTCAGCTTCTCCCTCTAAGGTAGTCATGAAGTAAACATGTTCGTTTTGTCAGCGTCGGCTCTATGCTAGATAAGGTGCTCACCCGCTCACCCGATAGTCGGGTGGTGTGCTCATCTGAAAGTCACGGGTATATTTAGGAAGCGGTGGTCACATTCGCGCACTGCATGGGATCAGGCATACCAGAAAACCCGGGCCCGGGTATAGTAGGTTTCACGGCGGGCCCGGGCCGGGCGCGGGCCCGCAGCTCCGGGCTTAGGGCCGGGCCCGGGTTTGAGGTGGCAGGCTCGGGTCGGGCCGGCCCTGGACTTTTCTGAATTGTTAAAGGGGCCGTGAAACGTTTTCGGAAAATTTTCAACTACCTGTGTATTCGCAATCCTGGCCGTCCATTCAATACTCGACTCGTTTCATCGTCCGGGTTCATTTAAAAACTATAAAACACAGTTTCGATTCCCCGTTCACGTTCCCCTCAACTTTACAGCTGACGTCACTTTAAGTGAGCCAATGAAAAGCCTCTGTCACCAACAAAACATGGCGACGCAGCGATGTTAGCTGAGCTATAGTTGACTGAGGTTCGTAGCATCATACCGTTTCGGTTGCGGCGCTTTAAAGCCGTCACAAACGTTGTTTCCACTCTGTTAAGTTGTGCGGCACTGTCTGACATTGTCATAGCGAGAACAAAGCCACCCAAAACACGCCGTAAAACACAACCTAACGCAACCACTAAGAAAAACACTGGGACGCTGCGCTGGCTGTGCCGAGCGAGCGAAGGCAAGACGTGACGGAGCCTGGATGTACTTGGAAGCGGAACCAAGCATATCACTCGCTGTACTTCCACAGTGTACACAGCTGAGAACGCAAAAATTGCTGTTATTGTTTTCTTTCCTAGGTTCCTACAAATATATCATTTTGGAGCAAAACAAAGCTAACGCTCTGTTTATAACTTCTCTTACCATGACGTTTCACTGACGTCACATGTTGATGCCTATGGCGGCCGGTAGGGCCGCATGGTCGTTTAGGAGCCCGAGAAAACTGCGATTTCAAACGGGCGTCATTAATTATAGACTGGATATTGCGCCGAAATATTTCGGAATCGGCATGTCTAATCCTTATTGAAGCAGGGAAAATTACAACTGGGCAGCTACATTTTCGTTTCACGACTCCATTAAATAGACACTAAAGTGAAACACTACCATGACCAAATTTCAGCATCTTTTAGCAACACCGAAAGGCTTTTGCGGCTTACAGAGACGGACTACAATTAATCGTAACTAAAGCATTTCGTCGCGAATTCCACGCAGAGTACAGCGGCGTTTAGTCAGCACAAAAACGGTGCTATAACGCACTAGTGACGCGGCAACTAAATGTCAAAACTGCGTGAGAGTACCCTAATAAAGAGGGTACTCTCACGCAGTTACTAAGTAATAATTGTTTAAACACGGTATCAATGTACTAAATTATCGCAGTTATGCTGCCGCGTCATGCTACTTCACTGCGCGGAAACCCGGCGGATGGCTCTAGGAACGATTTTGGATCCCATTTATTCGCAGCAGAACGCGGCGTATGGACACGTGCAACACTGTACGTCTGTACGGAAGGTTCCCATACAGAAAGCTTCAGAAACGCTATTGTAACCTGCAACACAAAGGCGCATGCACGTTCATGTTCTGTTGCATGAATAAAGAATAACGCGTACTTCTCAATTTACAAGCACGTGAGAGCGGGAAATGGTGTCCGGTTATTAAATTTTTATTGTAACAGGAGTATATACTCGTAACATTTAGTAGACAGGTACGCAGTAACGTGCCCCTTTATCAGACGTTACCGTGTTTGGAGTGTATTGCTATGTAACACGCTTTCATGATTCATCAAGCTGGATAAATACAAACGTTCTCGTATTCATCACTTACCGACTGGCCCATTTTAAGACAGTCATCGCTGGCACAACCAGTGTAAGTGTCAGGTCTGTCTTTCAAGGAGCAGTGACATCAACTTTACGCATGACGCGTTTTTTTTTGCGTCAACGTGTAGTTATCGACCCCCCTATTAACGATTCGGTACTGATAATGCAACAGGGAGACGACTTAATATATGTATTAATGATTACTATGACCAGTATCGAACGCAATTCAAAACGGGAGCACAGCCCGCCAATTTTCAGCGCTGCCAACGCTGCCAAGCGGTCACCTCCCGCGGTCACGCCCCATCTGATCACGTGGCCACACGAAATGGTGACGCCAGTTTCAGCTGACATTTCGTCTGCTCAGTGAGCACGTGTAGGCACGTGATCGCCACCCCCATCATAACCACCGCCGTCAAGAGCGTTCAGAAACGACGATGAAAACACTGAGGAATATGGAATCGCTGCGATTCGCGACGTGGCGAATCATTTACTGTTCGATCCTCTTCAGAGTACTGATTCTGATATCGACGCCGGACCGTGCAGCTACGAGGAGGCAGCTGGAGATGCACACTTGGGCCATGCTGGCTGGCAGACATGTCACAACTTCGCATATGAACGCTGCGTGCATGTTACTTGTTTGAAATGATATTTCTCTGAACCATACGTTCTGTGCTGCTGCAATTTGATCGTTTATTGTCGTGTTTGCGTCTACCTAAGCATAACCAATGTGTCGTAATAACTGGTCAGTTTGGTGAATGTCGCCATATGTGTCAACAGATTGAAACGCGACAAGAAAAAAAACCCACCTCCCCGAAGGGGAAATCGTGAGGAAATGCGAATGCATTTCGCGCGCGCTTCACTCCATTTATATATGGTGGTTGTGGTTCGAAGAAGGAAAAGGCGCCTAATTTCTGCAGCCCGGTCGGGAGCACGGCGCAGCGCCTGTTTTTTTTTTTTTTTTTGCTTCTTTTTTACTTTTTTTCCTTTTTTTTTTATTTAGCTCCGCCCAGCTCGCGCGATGCGAGCGCCCTCACGCGTCAGAGCGCGCTCCTCTTCTCCACTCACTCTCCGCTACTCCGCCCACACCACCTGCTCCGGTAGCTAGGGGCGAGGATAAGCGCGCGCGCCCTCAGCTGTTGCTATGGGAGAGGGAGCGAGAGCGGAGAGATAACACCTGCCGCGGACAACGCCAACGCCGCACGACGCCGGATGCCTGATATAGCCCGACTATGAAATGCATTCGCATTTGAAAAAGTGAAACGCGGAGGCCTGGCATTTTGATTGCGTGAGCACGTTGCGGTGGTAGCGTTTCGCAACGCTGCAGCAAACTTTTTGCTTCATCTCTTATTTGAAGAGCACGATTGCAGCGCACAACGGTTCCACGGCATGCTGGCAAGTAATGCGATGGAGATCGTAGCTTCGAATAATCACATTCGCGCTCATGACTCCACGATAGATCACCCGAAACGGCACAACGAAAACGCAGGATTCAAACGAACGCGCTGCAGGAACCAAACAAAACAAAACAAGCGACGCCGTTGCCAGTCAGCTTGGCGTCGCCGCCAGGCGGTACCAGAAGTAGGCACCACGATGACAACACTAAACTTGTCGACGTCAGCGTTGCTCGCGCATCGTCACTCAGCGCGTCAGGCGTGGCCTAGCAGCTAGCTGAACACGTCAAAATAGTGCCGATGCTTCATGGCATGAACGCGCCGTTGAGCCTTTGGACGCTCTTTGCGCTCCATATAGAATAACTTGTACGTAACAGACGCAATTCATACTTCCCTAAAAAAACTCATGCATACCAAGCAATCGAGTGAACGCCAAATCTCGAGTTTGAAATTAGGTGTCACTGCTCCTTTAAGATCTCTCGATATAGTGCAAGGTAAAGCACGGCAACAACACCTAAAGCTAAGAAAAGAATTGGCTGATGTTTACCCCTTTACAACATAGGTACCACGAGCTAAAATACGTTTGGCTTGGTTTTGCCAACACTACCCGGAGGTCGATATTTAGTTGTGGCGTTGCAGTTATGCACAGTGCAAAGCCAAAGCCAGCGAGATTTAGACGCTTTTGAGAATCTAAATGCGGCTTTTGTCCGTCCAGCTCTTTCCTTCACCACGTTCATGGGCTCGTGTCTCTACATTCCCAAGTGCTCCTGCTCGCTTTGTCAAAAGAAGGAGCAGGGAGCTGCTCAGCTGCTTGCAGTCACACTTGTTTTCTTCGCCTCGGCACAGCGTCTGATGCTCGCGACAACCTAATTGGACAGGTGATGCCACGACCACCGTGAGATACCGGGAAAGAACGAAGACAAGCACGCTAGCATCTGTTGGTGGTTTACGTTCGGCCGACCTCGTGGTACCGCAGCGGCAAGGCTCCAAGAGAGCGCAGCTGGGGGCCTCCCTTCGCTGCGGATCACGTGGCATGACGTAACGCCAGCCCCACTTGGACTCTGGCGTAACGCACTCCGGCGGCTCAAGGCCGTTGCGACACGAGTAATGACCCTGGGAAATATAGTGCACTACAGCTTTCGATCTAATAATCGTATTAGTGGCTCTTACCCGGGAGGATAAGTAAGGCGCAGTGTTCTTCAGGTCCCCAGTACTCCAGTGTGTACTCTTGACCTGGGCCATCTGGAACAGGAATTGTGCGTCTTGCATGTAAGAGATGGCGGCGCAGTCAACACAACAACTATTGAATTGTATTTTTCGTTCTGAAAACCATGCTTATGTAACAGAGGGGATGGATGCTGCATGTTTGGACCGTCGATCCGGCATGTATAAAAGCCGCAGTGTTTGATCAAAAATTGAACTATTATGAGATGCACATCTTCGTTACTGTGCCTGAATAAAACTCCCAATTCATCGATTTCGGCGAGCGCTTACAATATATATATATATATATATATATATATATATATATATATATATATATATATATATATATATATATATATATATATATATAAGACGTTTATTGGCGGGCACTCGGCGACGATGCAGGACTGCGACAGCCAAGGCGGGGACCGACTCTCTGCACGAGCTGCTCTTTCTCTTCTAAGAGGGCTACCCACTAGAAGGCGCTGGAGAGGACGACCCACTGTACAGTTCCAAAGCTTCGCTACAATTATCCCGGGTACGAAAAGGGAGCCGCCTGGCGACCTAACAGCTGGTTACTAAGAGCGGGTCATGGTAGACCTTGAGGTGCTCCACGTTGACAATATCGCGCCTTCGACGGCGCATGTCCGAAGATGGTTCGATGGGTTCGATCAGGTAGTTTACAGGGGAAGTGCGTTCGACGACACGGTACTTCGTATTTGGGCAGTAGATTTGAAGAGCGGCCAGTTGCAGTGGTAGGGATCGAGAGCCATACGAGCGCTCCAGGGAGGAACGTGGGCGCAGAAGTGTTAGTGTCAGCGTGAATGCTCTTCTGCCGCTCTTGATCATGTGTAGTAAAGGTCTTTGCAAGCTCTCGACTCTCTTCAGCAAGCCTGGCTGTGTAAGAAATAGGCGCACACTCAGATGGATCCGGCTTGTACGGAAGTATCGTGTCGATGGTGTGCGACGGGTGCCTTCCATATAATAAGAAGAAAGGTGAAAAACCAGTAGTGCTCTGAGGGGCGGTATTATAGGCGTAGTTGACGAACGGCATAATGGCATCCCAATTTGTGTGATCGGCGGCGACGTACATGGAGAGCATGTCGCCGAGCGTACGGTTGAAGCGTTCGGTGAGGCCATTCGTCTGCGGGTGGTAAGCAGCAGTTTTGCGGTGAACAACGTTGCACTCTTTGAGAATGGCTACGGCTACTTCGGACAGGAAGACACGCCCTCGATCACTGAGCAGTTCCTGGGGTGGACCGGGACGCAGCATGAATCGTTGGAGCAGGAAGGAGGCCACATCGCGCGCTGTAGCCGCGGGGAGGGCGGCGGTTTCGGCGTATCGCGTGAGGTGGTCTAGAGCGACGATGGCCCTGCGGTTACCAGCCGACGTTAGCGGAAGTGGCCCATACAAATCGGTACCAACGCGCCCAAACGGCCGGTCAGGGCAAGGTAGAGGTTGCACACCTGCCGGCGACAGGTGCGTTGAAGTTTTGCGGCGCTTACAATCTATGCAGGAGCGAACAAATTTCTGCACGTAGCGGTACATCCCACGCCAAAAGTACCGCTGGCGAATGCGATGGTAAGTCGATACCCCGGAGTGCGCACATTGCGGATCATAGTGGAACGACTCGCATATGGGTGATTCCACGAGAGATCGACACGGGTAAAAAAATTGATATTTTAGATTTTATTAATGTTTATTATATGTTATGCACCTCTCACCAAATAGCCCGAAAGTCAACTTCATTTTTTTATTAACGGCATAATATACGAGAAAAAAAATCGAACTTATCCAATACGTAGGGACCAATTTGGTCACCTGTCATTTTCGAAAGTTTGAGAGGCTATAAAAACACAAAGGTTATCATTACAAAGGAAATAATCTTTTCGTGAAATTTATGCGCAATGAAGAATGGATTAATCCTGTTTCAAACTTGTAGGGCGAAGGAAAATATTTTTTAAAAATCTCTAGATCACATACGTCAACGGACTACATACTATTATCGTACATCCATTTTACGCCTTTCACAGTGACTTGTTTTTGGCCAATATACAGCTGTCACGTGTTGCATTGGCACTGTCATTTCATCGAATGTTCACGTACAACCGTTTGCTGGGCGCTCTTTGGCCAGGTTTTGGCCTGTACGCCAGTAAAATCCACACATCATCATCATCATCATCGACGAGTGTAACCATCTGTCATAACGCATTAATCATCACGAGTAGTAGCATTCAAAAGGGAACTTTCGTGCATTGTGAAACTAATTCAGTCGATGTAGACGTTCATGCGACAGTTTTGCTTACCTTTGTTGGGGTTGTTCAAGATTTTCATTACAGGTTTTTTTGTTCCGTTGCTGAGGATCGCCCGTTGGTGAACTTCTTTCCTTGAAAGAAAACGGCCATTCATCAGCGAAGGCGATAAAAATCTATAAGGACACTGATTATGCTAACCTGCTCCAAAGAAGCACATCAAACGACAGCAAAATGATGTATGTGACGTTCAGGTTCCATTGGAACTTATTTTATTTTGCTCTTCTTTTGAGGCTGCATTAAAACAAAAAACTACACCATCTCCCGCTAAAGGGAACCATGTGTGTATGCGAAGCAGCGGGGGAGATGGTTAGCTTGAGCGGGAGTAACGTCGCCGCTCTCGTTTCGCGGCAGCGGCCCGGGCGCTCATCGCGGCGCTGCACAGGAGAAATAATTAGGCGCACGCGCTCCGTCATTTTCATACCGCGGAACTACCGCGGCGCCCCCAGCGGAGTATGCAGCTGTCGCACCACCTGTCGTGCGTGCCGCTCCGTAGAGTAGAAGATTCCTCGAGGAGAGAACGGGGGGGGGGGGCAGTGGGAGAGGAAAGAGAGGGGGGAGGGGACGCGCATGCGCTGTGGGGGTGTGGGACGCGGGAGCCGCTCCGTAGAGTAGAGGATTGCTAGAGGAGAGAAAGGGAGTGAGCGTGGGAGAGGAGAGAGGGGGGAGAGGACGCGCGTGCGCTGTGGAGATATGGGACGCGGGAACCGCTCCGTAGAGTAGAGGATTCCTAGAGTAGAGAAAGGGGGTGAGCGTAGGAAAGGAGATATAGGAAGAGGGGACGCGTATGCGCTGTGGGGGGTGTGCGACGCGGGGGCCGCTCCGTAGAGTAGAGGATTCCTAGAGGACAGAAAGGGGGTGAGCGTAGGAGAGGACGCGCATGCGCTGGGGGGGGGGGTGTGGGACGCGGGAGCCGCTCCGTAGAGTAGAGGATTCCTAGAGTAGAGAAAGGGGAAGCGTAGGACAGGAGAGAGAGGGGGAGGGGGACGCACACGCGCTGTGGGTGTGTCGGACACGGGAAGGAGGAACGGACAAAGCATCAAGGAATGCAGTCAACAGGACGCAGGCGCCGCTCTTTAGAGCGGAGGATTCCTAGAGGAGAGAAAGGGGGAAGCGTAGGAGAGGAGAGAGGGGTGTGGGACGCAGGAAGGAGGGACGGACAGAGAGAGAAAGACTTTATTTGGTGATCCGGCGGACGACAATCCTAGCCCCGCGAGGGAAGCCTCCGCAAGCACATGCAAGAAAGTTCAAGGAATGGAGTCAACGTGGGCGACAGACATCACCGTTCGCGCGTGCTATTCTTTGCTTGCACCCACCACATGCCTAGCCATTGCCAAGCAGCCACTCTGTGCTCTCGGCTGACTCTGGTGACTAGTGGTGGTTGACGGCCTTATTGTACTACAGTGTTCTTGTTCGCATAGTGGGTGGTTCCCTACTTCGTGAAACTGACCGGACGCGGGAGGGACGGCACAGCCCCGATCATAAGATGCTTCGCATCTAAAAGCTACTGTAGCGTCGTCATCATCGCCCTTCATCATCACCATCATGTTCCAACCACCGCGCCGCCCCTCTCACGCAGCTCATGCTGACAGCTCGAGGCGCGAGCCAGTTAGAAAGAGTTCACGCGCCTGGCTGTTCGCACGCAGGCAGCCGCCGCCGCTCCGCTTCGGCAGTTTCCCAATAAAGTGGCGAGAGTTCGGCACGGCCCCGTCGGCCGCGTTCACGACGTCTTCTGACGTCTCGTCTCCATCTCGCTGCAGTGGTGACCCGGAGGACGCGCCCTTCGACGAGCTGCCGGCTGCCATGCTTCCACAATTTTGTCCGCCAGTGCCGCCGTTCCATCCAACCTTACCTCAGGCACGGTTTATGCAGCTGGACGCCGTCCTCGCAGTGAATGGCGTCACGTCACAGCCGCTAATGCACGCCGTCTTGCTCGACGTGTTGCCGATCGAGCTTCGCCATCTTGCGGCCACATCGTCTACCAGCCCGCAGCCTTACGACGATCTTTGCGCTGCGGTGCTCGCCTGCTACGGCCATGCGTACCGCCCGCTTCCGTGGACCCGCGACTGCCAGTTTCAGGGTTCCCCTGTTTCGCAGCGCGCGGTACCGGCCGGCCCGCAGCCCTCCCATGACCGCGACGTAACTCCCACACCTACGTCACCTGCAACCTCACGTCCGGCCACCAGCGCGGCGATTCCTGCGCCCGACCACCCGCCCGACGAGGTTCAGGACGTTGCTGCTGCCAGCGACCAGTCCGCCGCGAGGTGCGTTTCGTCGACGCCCTCGGCCGACGGTCCAACTTGGATCTCCTCCGACCACACGTCTTCCCTGACCTCCACAGCCCGCGACACCTCGGAGCCGTCAGACTCCACGACGGCTACCTTGCCGCACGCCATGGAGTCTGACGATGTCATCGTCTCGCCCGCTAAACGCCACCCTATTGCGGAGACATCGCCGTCGATTATGTCTGATGAATGCGACCTTCCATCAGCCTTGACAGTCAGCGCGTCTTGCCAGCAGTGACTACCATCTGCCTGTGACGTCTCCCGCAGCTGAAGTTCCTGCCCGTGACATGCTTCGGCCGAACTTCCGAGATGCTGCTACAATGACCATAACGACTGAGGACTACGTGGCAGCTTCGTCAATGGCCGAACAGCCCGCGTCTTTCATACGAACCGCGCAGGCGGACAACCACCAGGCTGTCCCGACGAGCGCGGGCGCGCCGTCGCACCCTCCGGCAGAGCCCAAGCCTTCTGGGTTCTACGACAACCATCGTCCGGAGTCCTTGACGCGACGCATTTACCGACCACTTGCCGTGCACCTACCTACCCGCAGTGCCCATTGTGATGTTCTTCGAGCATGACGTTTCCTCCTCCGTCGACTCGACCACCCGTGCGAGCACGCCAGCCCCAACAAAGCGGTGAAGACTGCGTTCCATCGACAGTGACGTCATCACCAGCACGACCAACCCACTGATCCTTGTCGACAGCCATGTCAGCGTCATGTACGCAATCGGAGACCCCATCGCGGCCGTTACACAGTAATGCTCGGTCGTCATGGCTCTGCTGCGATACATCGCACTGTTTCGCCCACATAGGCTCTTCGGCGCCTTCCCACAACTCCACCTGTGGGCACCTTCGCCAGCCGCGACCGTTCACGAGACAGGGTGTGCTCTCGAGCGATCCCATCAGGTCATCATGGGTCCCGCTTATCTACGACCGCAGGACCCTGGAGTCTTCTTCGACCCCTTCACTTCTCCCAGTGCCGCCCACCGGAAAGATCATAAACTCCGTGCCTCCCCACATGGAAGACTTGGACTGCTCACGGACCCTTTCGTCTTGCGTTGTCAACCGTTCTGTATATACGACCTCATAATTTTTATTTCGGGTTCATTTCTGCGGAGGGGGGGAGGGGGAGTAATCTGTAGCGTCATCATCATCGCCCTTCATCATCATCACGTTCCAACCACCGCGCCGCGCCTTTCGCGCAGCTCATGCTGACAGCTCGAGGCGCGAGCCAGTTAGAACGAGTTCACGCGCCTGGCGGTTCGGATCGGCAGTTTCCGAATAAAGTGGCGAGAGTTCGGCACGGCCACGTCGGGCGCCTTCACGACGTCTTCTCACGTCTCTCGTCTTCCCTCACTACAGCTACATTTTGTGATCGGTGTCCAGATTAAAGTCATTTAGGCGACCGCTATCGCCATGTTGTAATCCTGGCGCTAAATCTTCTTCAAAATGACCCATATATGAGATATGGGAATTGTTTTTTTTTTTCAAACGGTAACGTCAGCTGGAATTTTTTTATAAAGTACACCCCCCCCTCCTTCTACCACATTCCCTGTCCCGGTCCTTGGGGGGGATTCAATTGCGTCACTGCGGCCCGCGGGCTGAGGTGAGCGTGAGACCCCCTCCTCTAGGCACTTTACCACAGCGCAGCGAGCATGGAATGACAAAGATAGCGAGAAAAAAATTGGGGGGACCTTAAGCTTCGCCTTTAAGAGTTGAACGTGCTAGCGATATCCTTCCCTAGTGCATACTTAGTGCATACTATGTAATGGGTAGGATGCTTTAAACCACGAGTACAGTGTACTAGACCACGAGTAATTATGAGCGAGAATTGTCTTCGAACTTGCTATGTGCCCACTACGGGGTCTTATAGGGGCCCTGCAACACTTTTTGAGCATGGTCAGAAAACGCTGTTGATCGGTAGTCGAGGCTCCCGAGAACTCGCGAGCCAAATAATATAGTGCAGCACGCGGCCTGGAATCCGCAATAAATTCTCAAAGTCAGCTAAAAATTGCTTTCTCTTCTCTCGCCCAATGACGCTACCAGCTCGAAAATCACTCGCCACAGCCATTGTATCAGCCATTGGCTGATTTGAGCATGGCGTGCTCGGTAGTTACAGGGGCCGCCGCGAGAGGCCGCGACTTGTCCACGCGTGTACGCGCGATCGCAATGAAAGTTCGCCTATTCGAAGAAAAAGAAAGAGAAAAAGAGATCAAGGTCACGAGGCGCGCGTGACTTATTTCCTTCCCCCGTGCCATCTCTCCCTGCTCAGCTTCCCGCGCTTTCGTCGGGACTAGAGAAGAGAGAATGCAATTGCAGCGTGCAACAAATCTTTGTAACTCCGCTCTTACTGCATGGATTCTAATAATTTTTGCGGCGGTGAATTCGTGAGGCAATAAGCTCATTTAGTGGGTCCATTCCATGGCTACTTAGAAAAGTGTTGCAGGGCCCCTTTAAGGGAATACACACAGTAACGTATGTGCCTTTTGTAATGGGTGGCCGGCTTTGAACCACGATGTCGTTATGATATTCACATTTTCTGACGCCCGATGGCAATGTATGCTTCTACCACGCAATATTACTGCGATATTACATGTTGTATTGTGACGCCTGTTTACAGGACGCGTGTGTTTGTAAAGCGTGAAAGTTATTTTTACTGCATTTCCAGGCAGAGGAAATTATTTTCAATGTAATTCCAAGCAGAAATGTGGCTGTGTGGTAGAACACCTGCTTGCCACACAGACAGCCTGAGTTCGATCCTCACCCGGACCCGGAATTTTTTATTATTTATTTTATTTGCATCTTTGTCGACTTTTCGGTCACAGACAAGTTGATGATTTTTCTTGTTCGCCAGCGCCCCCATATTATACAGCCCGTAAATTTCGAAGTATAGTGCGTTTCCAGCACATGCGGATTCTTGCAGAGGCATCGCAATGCTCTGACGCAGTGTTGTAATCTAGTGCTTTAATGTGATGTGCTCTTGCAGCGCTCTAATGCAGCCGCATATCTACAGCAAAAAAAGCGCAGTTGAGTATCAATAGGCCCCAGCAGGGACTTTCCCTCTCCTACACCTTGACCTGACATTTCCAAATCAGTGGGAGGTTATGTAAAAGCGCACGAAACAGCGCCAACAGCGCGGCAGCTTTTCTGACCCTCGGTGTCGAGCGTCGTGGTGCGGAGGAGTGGGTCACGCCCACCTCTAAAGCTACACTCTCTCAGTGCATTCGGGACGGCCGGAAAGACCCTCCTCCAGGGGGGATTACCCTACATCCGCTTGGTGGTGGGTCCGTGTATGGGCATTGCTATATACTTGCTAGGAAGGTGTGTGTGTGTGTGTGTGTGTGTGTGTGTGTGTGTGTGTGTGTGTGTGTGTGTGTGTGTGTGTGTGTGTGTGTGTGTGTGTGTGTGTGTTTGTGTGTGTGTGTGTTTGTGTGTGTGTGTGTGTGTTTCACGAAAACGTGTCTCCTCATCTCCTGGATGCGTTAAAATGCTCAGCTCAATTCTTCTCTTTTCTATTATGCAAGATCTATTGATATATTATATCAAATATATGCCAGGGGTGTACACAAAAATTATCAATCCACTAGAACACGCAGTAGAAAATCCACCGACGGCTACGAAAGCGGTAAATGCGAAGTTTCAACGCACCTGTTCAGGCGTTTTGATTTCACAATATCTGAGGCAAATCATTTAATACAATAAAATAGAAAAAATATGCATGCATTTCTCGAAGGTGGCGACAGCTTTCTGTTTAGGTAGCGCAAGCTATAAAGTCTTTTATAGAACAGAAATGAGGTAGAGCGTTTGAGCGGCACGAACAAATCGATTGTCGCGTCGGCGTCGCTACGCGGCTGCACTTCGCACGCATTCGTGCTCAAGTCAAAGCTTTTGTAGAACGTGAAAAATTAGCGATGAGTATTTATTTCACTCAAGATTTTCGCATGCAGATACAGGCTTATGCAATGTATTTCACAAAACATCGATGTTTTTTGGCCGTTCGGTTAAAAGCTGCATTTTAAATACTTACGTTTGCAGTTCTTTACGGTACCATTTGTCGAAATAGTAGCTATTATTGACAAGCCTTTTCTTTCTCCATCGAATGCAATCTACATTTTGATCTGGTAATTTATTGGTCTGCATCAGCCATATGTCATCATTTGAGCCCAGAAACTACAAAACAAACAATAAACACGAAGTGAGAATTTCTCTAGTCTACCTGGTCTTCTTCCAGGCAAAAACATTCTCATGTTACGATAATCTCACCCCAAAGCCAGCTATTTCAAACACCGCAAGACATCAGTGTACCCTGCCGCTTACCAGAGGTCTACAGTGCTTGTAAAAAAAAATCGTGACAGCATTTGGCAGATTGTAACATATTATCCTTACAATCTAAGCATTGTAAGGATAATGTTACCGTTTAATATCTAGAGGTCGTCCTAAAATAATAATATCATGGAAGCACATGCATTGTCTTGTAGAATTTGTAGTCACACATTGTCTTGTAGCATTAAGCACCTTGATTCATAGCGAAGCTAAAAGTTGAATGTTGTATGTAAAAGCGCTCGTATGTTGTCTGGTGTCCTTTTCTTTGTGTCTCTTTTTCCTGCGCTACGAAGTGTTTAAGATGATCAACCAACAGGCTCAATTCGCCACTATTCCAAAAGTTCTATAGCCAGGGGCTGCACTCCTTCCTATGAGGAGTCTGACATCCTATTTTGACTTGGTTGTGACTGAATATAAAGACACTCGAAGGAACAGGGTTCCAGTTGTCCTTCATGGTGGATAAGTGGTTACGGAGATCGGCTGCTTACCCGAAGGTCGCGGGTTCGATCCCGATCGTGGTGGTCGCATTTTGGTGGAGGCGAAATGTTACAGGCCCGTGTTCTGTGCCATGTCAGTGCACGTTAAAAAACACCAGATGGTCGAAAGTTCCGGAGCCCTCCACTACGGCGTGCGTCACAATCATATTGTGCTTTTGGAACGCCAAACACGAGATATTAATAACAATGTTCCAGTTATTCATTGGTTTAACTCGTGCTCCGCAAATGGAGCACTCAAAGTGCATGACCGTTTTCTCCGCAACACCGACATGGACCAGGAAGAAATACGCAAGAAATGCGTGATCGTACATAGCAGCCTTATTGCTTGTGCTCACGTTCCTTCTGGAATGAACATAGAGCTTAGAGGTTTTACTCATGCTGTCGTACCTTGCACCTAGCAATTATGCGTGTTATTAGACAGTGCAATCCGTTCATACTAAAGAAATCAACGCGTGCCAGTAATGAGCAAAATGCATTCTAACGTAAAAAGTCTTAACAGACAAATATTTTAATCTAAGGGCGCTTATCGCCAATAGCAAACTACGTTGTGCTGTCAAACGCAGGCGCGAAATAACTAAATCTCAAAATAGATGTGTCATGCAGTTTTAAAACAATTTTGCACTAAATTTTATGTTTACCGTAATTGTTATAGCACAAACACTGCTTCCCTTTTGTATGCCAACTTATTCGAGGATTCTTAGGAAACTTTACTTTTCCTTTTTTTGTATGACAAATGAGCTGCAACGAGCAATTCCATATGTTTGCATAAAATTCAACTTTTGGGTGCCTCATGTGAGCAGTTTTTTCTGTGGATACCTTTTTGTAAAGTATGCAGAATTTCACGAAATAGTTTATACGCGTCTCTAAGGCAATACGGGCACTTAAGTCCGCTATGCGAGCTGCAATCGCAAGCACCACCCGCGCACACACAAAGCGATGTAGACGATTGGTGCAGTGGCTCGAATAGGGGAAGCGTGATTACCGTCTGGCGGCTTCTATGGCAGGCGCCGTCACCGCTTGTGATTAACCCGCCGGAGGACGCTGGTTGTCATTTCTACATCGAGCCGAGCGAGAAATACGAATTGACCTGCGAGTTTCTCACGCTTTTGACTCTATAGTCTTGTTCGAAGTACCGTTTCCTACGGTGCTGAGTCGGAGATAAGCCGCCGTCAAAATCACTCTTTTGTGCCCCATTTGCACAACTGGCTACAATTGGTGCAAAAATGTCATCTGTTCTCGTGGTACCTAAACAAGAGGAGACGTTCCGCAAGTAGGAGCGCAACATGCCAGGAGCCGAGAAGCCATTCGGACGAAATGATGCTGTGTGCAACCTGCATCCGCAGTTAGTGTCATGTCACTTTCGACACATCATCGATGGTGAGCTGGTGTGCCTGGAAAGGAGCAGGCCATTTCTTCAGGCGGATGCAATACCGACGATCGTTGAAAACGTTCCCAAATACCTCTTCAGGCCAGGGCCCAAGAAAATGAATGCCAAAGCAGGTTGGACTCACAATTTGCGCCGCAGAAAAAATCGTGAATTGATGTGACGTCACCCCACACATCGGACGAAGACCCACGCTTGCCGTCAACTCTGTGAATTACAAAAAAAAAAAGATCGTGCTGTCAGCACGATCATATCAAAAGCGTAACCTTTCAATAGTGGGGCTCTTTAATCTTTTCGTTGCGCCGTGTAGAGCTAAGAGAAGTTATCATTATCATGAACTGGCAAGCACTCGCTCTGTCCTCTTAGGGACTGTACACGTGCTTTCCGTACACCCGCAACGCACGTGGCGGGACACTTGCGTTGCGGATGTACGGAAAGCGCGAGTACAGTCCTTTAGTTCTTCTCCGCTCCCACAACACGTGCGCTGATTTTTGGGGCGTGGAATGCAACAGCTTTGATCGGCGAATCCGTTGCGAGACAGAAAATTACCTAATGTCACCTAACTGGTCACGGGGCTAAAATCCACAACATTTTGGCACTGGACTAAAATTCACGTACCGTCAAGTCAAAGTCGCCTGACTAAAATCCATTATCACACTGTACACATAACTAAAAATCACGTAATATCGCATAATATTGCGTTGTTACTGAAGATCACGTAACAGCTAATAATGAAAATGGACAGACAATGATCCCAAGGAGAGTATAGGGGATGTTATTAGCAGTAATAGTAATGTGAATGTGAAGAAAGAAAAGTGAACGGAGGAAGTGGAAGGTCGCAGGTTCGGTCCCCTGCCGGCGGCAAGTTATCTTTGTCACATTTACATCACAATTACTGCTAATAACGTCCCTATACTTTTCTTGGCATCATTGTCTGACAATGTCACCATCTCTGCCACGCTCAGACACTGCACCTCATCTACAACCACTGAACTGGCTGGACTACGGGCTGCGTTTAACTACATTGTTGACCAGACAGCTGAGTCTTGGGTCATCTTTACCGACTCAAGGGCGGCTTTGCAGTCTTTGAAGTCTCCACGCACGCAGGACCAGCTCGTCATGGACATCAAACACTTATGCAATGAAGCCTGCGACGTCCATCACCGCATTGTTCTGCAGTGGATACCTGGCCACTGCGGAATACAAGGTAACGTCCGGGCTGATGACGCTGCCAAAGCTGGACATGACGCCTCGAGACAAATCATCGAGATACCTTTCTCGAGAAAAGAAGCTGCGACAATCGCATCGGCACACGCTTGGCGCCTCCAGCGATCCCTCTGGACAGACGCTATTCATCAGTATGGGCCTCTTTACAAGATAGACCCATCGTGTGACTTCGGTATGCCACGAGACCTCAACAGGCAAGAGGAAGCATGCTTGCACCGCATGAGACTAAACGTCGCATATACCAACTACTTCAGGAACAAGATAGGACTGTCGGACTCACCACTGTGTGCCCGATGTCGCATCCCACAAAATCTCAATCATGTCCTCTGTGAATGCAGGCTATACGAACCAGAGAGACAGTCTCTAAAGGCGGCCTTAAAACTCCAACGGGACTCGAATGTGGAGTTAATACATATTCTGGGCCCATGGCAAACCAGCTCCAGTGCGTTACGCGCCACAAAAGCGCTGCTGACTTTTTTGCGGGCCACGAGCCTGAATGAAACTTTGTAAATAGTGTACTCTACGTGTGTGTGTGTGTGTGTGTGTGTGTGTGTGTGTGTGTGTGTGTGTGTGTGTGTGTGTGTGTGTGTGTGTGTGTGTGTGTGTGTGTGTGTGTGTGTGTGTGTGTGTGTGTGTGTGTGTTTGTGTGTGTGTGAGTGTGTGTGTCTGTGTGTGTCTATCAGTGTAAATATCATAATCACCACCCAGCCCCTGGAGTAGCATGTCAGGCGAAAAGCCAGGCAAACATCTCCAGTTCTTGCAAATGAGTTCTGCGGAGTTCTCATTTGCATTACTTCTGTCCATGTGCTTCGAGTTGTCGATGGACTCGCCCTCGCGCTGCCAATTGCTAGCTTCCTGGTTAGCTCAATTGGTAGAGCGACCGCCCCGGATAGGCGTTGGTCCCGGGTTCGAACCCCGGACCAGGACGAATTTTTCGGCAACTAAGAAGCTTTTCTTTCTGAGAAATCCGTACGGATTTCCTTGTGGCTTCGTGCTACTAACGCGTGGTTGTCTACTTTCCCTTTATTATCTCCAGTTCTTCATTAAAAAATATATATATATATATATATCTCTCTTGTCTGTTAGTTCTCATTAATATTGTCTGTAGCAATGTCACAGAGCCCTTAAACTTACACTTCTTTCATTCATTCATAGCGAGGGTATCGTTCTGGCAGACTTGATGCCTTCAGGTAGTATGCGAGGGATTATTAGTCAGCTGCCAGCTAGTAATAAGATCATGTGCTACGTGACGCCAACAGGCAAAAAAAAATGGTCCACACTCGCCTTAATGGCTACTGGCGGCGCTGACTGACACTCCCACGTTTAAATGCACATATATAACCTATAAAGTGGATGGAGGGATGACCGCCGCCGTAGCTCAGTTGGTAGAGCATCGGACGCGTGATTCGCAGGTCGCTGGTTCGCAGGTCGCCGGCGAGTGATCTTTTCTGGTTCACTTTTCTTTGTTCACATTTACATTAGAAATACTGCTCACAACATCCCCTATACTTTTCTTGGCATCATTGTCTGTTAGTTCTCAATAATATTGTTTCTAACAAAGAAAACCAGCCCTTAAATTTACACTCCTTTCCTTAATTACGTGACAACTAGTCACGTAGCATGTTTCCACCATGAACCACCTAACAACTAGTAACGCGACTAAAACCGCGTAACACGGCATAGCCAGTCATGTGACAAGTTGCCGCCAAAACGATATAAGTTCTAGTCACATGTGACATGATTCCGCCGAAAATCACGTAACACCTAATCACGTGACTAAATCCCGTGACATCTAGTCAGGTGAGTGAAATCACGCCACATAACGTAACGTCTAGTCACGTGACATGTTCCCGCCATAAACCAAGTAACAACTAGTCATGTTACTGGAATCACGAGACCTCACGTAACAGGTAGTCATCGCGCGACATTTTCCCGCCGCAACCCCGTAACAGCTAGTCACGTGACTAAAATCGCATCAGATCACATAACGGGTAGTCACGTTACGTGTTCCCGCCAAAAACTACTTAACAGCTAGTCCCGTGACTAAAATAGCTTAACCTCGTGTGGCAAGTACTCACGTGACTGGAAATCGCTGAACATCCTGTAACAACTAGTCATGTGACTCAAAATCACGTAACTAGTTACGTGACATGTCCTTACTAAAACCAAGCGACATGTGCGTAGTGTGGGGAGCCAACCGAAACCGGACAAGAATAGCCAGCTGGCTTAGCTCTATCAAAAATATAGCATCTCTAGCAAAACCTTGGCATTACTAGCAAAACTAAGCGATGTCGAACACTAGCTCCGTCGTTGGTTTTAGCCTTGCACCCCTAGTGCAAGCAGCGCACTTTTTTTCTGAAGATCCCCTTGGGTCGCTTATAGAGTGCCTCCCGGCGCCAACCATGAGCTTACTGCAAGCCCAAAAGCGTAGTTATTTCATGCTGGGGACAGCATGAACGAAAACCAACGTTTGTACGAGATGTCTAGCTCTCACTTGATGAGCACTGCGATCCTTCGCAGGACGGCAAGAGAACCACGAAACAGATTGTGCACTGTGTTCAGTTACACTCCTTCCTGGCAAAAATTAAATACAGTGGCTGTAGTAGTTTTAAATGTGTTAAGCAATTTGATATGCCTGTTTTCTTTGGTTGACCAGAATGTTCCGTAAAGACTTCATTTTTTCTTGTTCATTCATGTTTTTGTTCCTCGTTTGCGTGAGCGCTGCATCGAAATCGATATTTTTACCTGGGCTAGATGCACATTGCCATAATCACTGTTGTAATTTTATCTCTATTCTCGATGGCCTACGTTGCCACTCTGCAGCATAACGGGTGAGATCTTATCAATCTGAGCCCAAAATTTTTTTCGTCTTTCTTCTTTTTATTGAGTCTGGGCAAACAAACGCAATCAAAATTGTAATGGTCTGATTCTGACTTTAAATGTACCGTCGTGCTTTTTTCAGAGTTCTCTTCAAATGTGCTCTGTTTATTTGTGTTCGTCCATTCGAACATGTTTGTTTATTCTTGTGAAAGATATAGTGCTCTATTTGCTCAAAACGAATTGCAATTAAAAATGCTTATGAGCGACGAGCTCGAAACTAATTGTGTTTCCTCATAATAAAATGTAGGAACACTTGACGTACACGGAAAGCCAGATTATTCAAGTAAATATTTTGAATAATCGTGCGTTATTTCTCTTATAACATCCTAGTTTACAAGAAATCACACAAACGTGGAACTGTTGAGTGAGCCAAGGCAACTTTCTATAATTAACGTAATCATAGGTGCATGCCAATGACAGTAGTTCACTGCAATCTCATTGCAGCTTTCCTTCACGAGCTGAGCGCCAAAATTCATCTTTACAAACAAGAACAGTTTTTTTGTTTAATCGTGCGTTTAATGACAGCATAACTCGTGCGTAAAATACGACCACAGTGAAGCCAAACTAGAGGTGGGGCTGCGTCGCCTGAGAGGTAAACATACCGAGGCGGCCTAGATTTCGGAAGCAAATGGCGTGTTATAGGCGAATTCATGGGGCTCATATATTGCGATGATGTTGCTGTGAACTTCGGGAACATGAGCGACTGAGCAAGATGCACCTCTCCAAATAAAGAAAAGAAAATTTGCATTGCGAATAGAGGCGCTTATCCGGCTAGTCCATCGTCGGGTTTGCTCGGACGACATGAGTGTCAGCCCGAGGGTCACCTTGCGGTTGCATCTGGAACGCTCAAGCGAGCCCGGGGGCCTTCGACACGATTCTTAAGTCTAGCCACTGTACCAGTGGTTTGTATAAATACGCTCGATCATTTTGTACGTCTCGGAAAAGTACCGACACTGCGGTCCTTCTTTCTTCGGTTTCGATTTCGCCGGCAAAATTTGTTCGGCTTCATCACTCTGAAAATTACCCTTTGTCAACTTCTGAAATTCTCAAGGCGTCGAGAAGTTCCTTTTTTGCCACTTGTATCGTCCACTGGTATCCTCAAATGAAGCTGCTAAGAATATTAATTTATGTTACAATTGATGTCGGGACGGCACAGGAAAAGTCCACTTAACCGTGGCGCAAAATACGTTTCGTGAAAAAAGTCGCAGTTTCGCCGCAAGGGCGAAGCAATGAATACGATAGCAAGAAATTGGAATGTCATACCTAGAACGACAAGTAACTCGATAAGAAGGATGCTCGACAAGGACGCCCAGGTATACACGGGGCACACGTGAACTAACAACTCTCACACTTGTTACGTCTTTGTGTTTGAGCAGCGCGCTGCAAGTGTCGACAATGCGGAACCCGACGCTATTTGATATTTCTTTTCTGTTAAACAGCAGTGCGTGGAGTGACCTCTCTGCCTCTCCTGCCACGCGGTGTGTCTGACACAAGATGTTTCCGGCGTTTTTATTGCGATAGCAATTGCATGGACACTCTCGGCTACTTTTCGCCGTCGCCGTCATACCCCATATATATATATATATATATATGTGTGTGTGTGTGTGTGTGTGTGTGTGTGTATAAAAGCCAGGAAGAAAAATATTTTCCGACGCGCGGAATTGAACGGGCGAGCTCTCGTTGCGCAGCGCTAATCGCTAGGGCACAGAAGCGCACGTCCTTCAGCATACTAACGGCGAGCTATTTATATACACCATTCACCACTAGCTGTACCCCGGTCTCTCGGGAATATCAGCGTGTTCACTGCCTTACCAGCAATTCAGCGAGATGGCGCAAAGTGCGCGCTCGGAGCCCCACTAGTTGCGATGCTTTGGCTCCCAAAGTTGCACTTTGGCCTGCAGGGCGCAGTCGCCTTTGTCCGGGCGCGCGATCCCCCCCCCACCCCAAGATAAGCGCGCGCGCAATTTTACGTCGTGTTCTTTCGCCGGAAGGGTTGCGTTTAGGTTACAGAGCGCACAAAGGTCACTTCGCTCGCTCAAACACAGTGAAGTAACAACTGTGACACTTGTTAGTTCGCGCTCGTCCTGTGTATACCTGTGAGTATATTTCGTGCGTCCGTTGCGCTTGAGCAGTGCGTCAAGTGTCGAGCTGAGAACGTTGTACGTTCGCGCTCGTCCTGCGTGTGTTCTTTTCCTACGTGTGTTCTTTTTCGTGCTTCAGCAGTGCGCTCCAAGTTTCGATCTGCTTCCCGTTCATCGCGTGAAATGCCAATTTGTTGCTGTCGCATTCATTGCTTCGCCCTCGCGGCGATACTGTGATTTTTTTATTCCGATAGCTATTATATGGACACTCTAGGCTGATTTTTGCCGTTGCTGTCATGTCCCGGATATGTATATGTATTTATATATATAAAAAAGGCACAAAGAAAAATAAATTAGTAGAAAAAAATTCCAAAGCACCTGACCCCTGATTCGAACCAGCGATCTCTGGGGGAAGCATTCGTTGTGGCGAAACGCATTCCGTCTTTCTTATTTGTGTGAAGACTTGTGAAAGCTGTGTGGCGTCAAAATGACGATGCGGAAGACCGGAAAGATGCGGCGCGCTTCAGCCAATCAGTGGAGGCCGAAGTGGACATGTCCACTAAGTGGACACCACGAGAATCGTGCCCCATGTTCTCTCTCCAGTGTTCCTCGTGTGCTGACGTATATTCCGGCGCTCGTCTATGCGCTTCTGTTTATAATCAACGCAGATCGCGCCTCCTCAATAAAGAAACGCTCCACTGCAGCCAATCCAGAAAGTAAGCCAGTTGTAGATAGGTCATAGCCACCTGATTGACCAAGTAGTTGAGAAATGTGTGGAGAAGACATGCAACTAATAAATAAATTATGTGGTTTTACTTGCCTAACTACGCTAGGATCATGAGGCACGCCATAGTGGTGGGGCCCGGATTTATTTCGGCCTCATAGGGTTCTTTAACATGTGCCTAAATCTACGTAAACGACTGTGTTTTCATTCCACATACATCGAAACGTGGTGCTGGTCGAGGCCAGGAATAGTACGGCTCCCTCGAGCTGAGCAACGCAACAGCGTGCCTCTTAAGCTACCACGGCTAGGGCGAGAGGGCATACAAGCAACATAAAAGTTGCATACCTTGCCTAAAACCTGCTTGCGCCAATTCGCGCTTAATGAGCTTCAGGTTCTCCAGTCAGGTGACTGCAACCCCTCCACACGCCACGACGAATGAGTGTTGACTGGGGTGAAGATAGCCAAAGCCGAAGGAACTGGGGTTTCAGTCAAAAAGAAAATCGGAATTGTTTAGGGAATATCAGCGAAAAGAAGGCCTAATGGTTGTGTAATCTCGGGTTTACACGACAATTTTTTGTAATGAAAGTAAAATCCAGAACTCTGTATTTGAAATATATTTACCTGTAATAAATCTTGCCAAGTAACGTTATAATGTTTCAGAGGAACCCCAGGGCTAACCACAACCTCGCCGACCTGGCCGCCGGCAGCAAGGCCTACAAGAAAGGGTAGAATGAAGATGAGCATGGCTCGTGTGTCGTGCAGCGTTTGTTGCAAGACTCAAAATCAGCCTGCTTCACTTGCGAGCATTTATATGTGGCGTATCTGAAGATAATTATGACGTTTACCTGGTTGCTCAGTTGGGTACTGCTAGGGGTACCTTGTAAATACTTTGAGCTGTCAACAGACGAAAGCAAATAAGGAATGACTAGAGGTGCTACCAAACGAAAATATTCCAAGCACTTTTGAGAATTCAATATGATTGTTGACGACAGAAAAGACGTCAATGTCGATCAGCTAGTCACCAGTACCGCTCGGCTTCAATGGAACTCTCGCAGCAAGTATTCTTTTGCGACGTCGTCTTCTGTTGACGACAGAAAAGACGTCAATGTCGATCAGCTAGTCACCAATACCGCTCGGCTTCAATGGAACTCTCGCAGCAAGTATTCTTTTGCGACGTCGTCTTCTGTTGACGACAGAAAAGACGTCAATGTCGATCAGCTAGTCACCAGTACCGCTCGGCTTCAATGGAACTCTCGCAGCAAGTATTCTTTTGCGACGTCGTCTTCTGTTGACGACAGAAAAGACGTCAATGTCGATCAGCTAGTCACCAGTACCGCTCGGCTTCAATGGAACTCTCGCAGCAAGTATTCTTTTGCGACGTCGTCTTCTGTTGACGACAGAAAAGACGTCAATGTCGATCAGCTAGTCACCAGTACCGCTCGGCTTCAATGGAACTCTCGCAGCAAGTATTCTTTTGCGACGTCGTCTTCTGTTGACGACAGAAAAGACGTCAATGTCGATCAGCTAGTCACCAGTACCGCTCGGCTTCAATGGAACTCTCGCAGCAAGTATTGTTTTGCGACGTCGTCTTCTGTTGACGACAGAAAAGACGTCAATGTCGATCAGCTAGTCACCAGTACCGCTCGGCTTCAATGGAACTCTCGCAGCAAGTATTCTTTTGCGACGTCGTCTTCTGTTGACGACAGAAAAGACGTCAATGTCGATCAGCTAGTCACCAGTACCGCTCGGCTTCAATGGAACTCTCGCAGCAAGTATTCTTTTGCGACGTCGTCTTCTGTTGACGACAGAAAAGACGTCAATGTCGATCAGCTAGTCACCAGTACCGCTCGGCTTCAATGGAACTCTCGCAGCAAGTATTCTTTTGCGACGTCGTCTTCTGTTGACGACAGAAAAGACGTCAATGTCGATCAGCTAGTCACCAGTACCGCTCGGCTTCAATGGAACTCTCGCAGCAAGTATTGTTTTGCGACGTCGTCTTCTGTTGACGACAGAAAAGACGTCAATGTCGATCAGCTAGTCACCAGTACCGCTCGGCTTCAATGGAACTCTCGCAGCAAGTATTCTTTTGCGACGTCGTCTTCTGTTGACGACAGAAAAGACGTCAATGTCGATCAGCTAGTCACCAGTACCGCTCGGCTTCAATGGAACTCTCGCAGCTAGTATTCTTTGCGACGTCATCTTCT
>JALIZH010015089.1:0-26799 GCA_030522465.1 Rhipicephalus appendiculatus
TTGGTTCATATACGAAAAATATCAGTTGTAAATTGTCTCCTACCCTGCTATGCCATGCATGCGCCCATCCGTTCTTCCTTCCCTCTCATTAAAATGAGAGGGAAGGAAATAACAGCTTGGAGCCGACAAGCGCGAAATCCTGATAGGTTCAACGCTAAGCCTTAACATTGTACCCCTGTTTATGAAGAAATAAGTATCGAGGAGATAGCGCCTGTAAGAATTGTAGTGAAAGCGAGAGCGAAACCAATTGGAGAGGCGCCGGATTATTTGATTCTTCCAATGGACGAACTCCTTACAGTGAAGACATTGCAGCTCTCCAGAAAAATGGCCAGGCCGCTTCCACGGTTGTTGTATATTTTTTTTATTGCGAGAGCAATTATATGGACACTCTAGGCTGCTTTTCGCCGTCGGCGTTGGCGTCGCCGTCGCGCTCCATATATATATAAATATATATATATATATATATATATATATATATATATATAGTCAAGAAATGAAGGAGCACACACTTACGAAAATTGCATATTTTTTTACTGGTTAACGTTTCGGCCGTGGCACGGCCTTCGTGATTCTGACGAAGGCCGTGCCACGGCCGAAACGTTAACCAGTAAAAAAATATGCAATTTTCAGGTGTGCTCCTTCATTTCTTGACTATATGTGCACCGGACCCACAGAACTTTCTTTTGAATCATATATATATATATATATATATATATATATATATATATATATATATATATATATAAGCCACGAAGAAAAATAATTGAGAAAAATCTTTTACGACGCGCGGAATCGAACGGGCGACCTCTCGCTCCGCAGCGCGCGACGCTAACCGCTACGCCACAGGAGCGCACATGCTGTAGCATACTAACGGCGAGCTGTTTATATGCACCATTCGCCGCTGGTGGTACGCAGATCTCGGGGGGAATATCAGCGTGTTCTATGCCTTACCAGCAAACCAGCGAGATGGCGGAAAGTGCGCGCTCCGCGCCCCCCCCTCGTTGCGACGCATTGGCTCCCCAACACCCCGACTTGTACTTTGGCCTGCAGGGCCTAGTCGCTTTTGCCCGGGTGCGTGCTCGCGCGCGCTTATCTTGGGGTAGGTGGATTGGGGCAGTTTTACGACGTGTGCTTTCGGCGGGAAGGTTGCGTTTAGGTTACAGAGCGCACGAAGGTCACTTCGCTCGCTGCAGAGGCCCTGTTTCCGAAAGAAGCGAGCTGTTCCAACACAGGGAAGTAACACCTCTGACACTTGTTAGTTCGCGCTCGTCCTTTGTATATATGTGCGTATGTTTCGTGCGTCCTTCGCGTTTGAGCGGTGCGCTTCAAGTTTCGATCTGCTTGCCGTTCTTCGCTTGAAATGCCTATTTGTTGCTATCGCATTCATTGCTTCGCCCTTGCGGCGAAACTCCTGACTCTTTCGCCCTTGCGGCGAAACTGTGACGATAACGATTATATGGACACTCTGTACAGGTTTTCGTCGCTGCCTTCATGTTCCGTATAAAGTCCAAATCATTATCTTTTGCACGCATATCGTATGCTGTACCCGCGAGTAAAAGCTGGCGAGCGATAGCGAGGATCACGGCTGAGGCATAATGAAACAAGCTGCTCATCTCCGTCGCACGGAGAGCGCATGAGATAACATCAGCCCTCGTGCGAGCCTGCCGTCGATTGCTCCTCAACCAGAAAGCAAGCGCCTTGTCCGTCATGCGCTGAACGATGGAGTATGAAGGGACGCCGGAGTAGAGGGGCTGCGTGGCTGGAGCCGCATCTGTAAGTTTTCACTATAAGGGTGCGGTCGTGAGCTCTGGCCCGCGCGCTACCTCGGGAGGCATAAGCAAACGGCTCGTATACTCTTCTACGAGCTATGATATCACCACTTCGTGCTGTGACCACTGATACGACAAACTCCACGAAAACCGCTTCCTTCCCGGGAGCGGCCGTATTCCCATACACCAGCGTTTTGAAGTTTCGCTAAGAGTTAGGTGCTAGCCTATGGTTCTCTGTAACATTGCGACGTGTTGCTATCGCATTCACAGCTTCGCCCTGTCAGGGAAACAGATTTTTTTTATTTTCAAAGTTCAAAGGAGAAATTTCGCTCCTCACCAATTCTTGAATCTTCAATCTACACCCCCCCCCTCCCCGCGCCGCGCCGCCGCAGATCCGATGAATCCCGCGCCTTCGACGCGTCGCCGCCGGCGATTTGGCACCGGCGCACAGCTCTAGTTGCGGCAGTGTATATCCGACTCGACTTCGGTTACGGCAGAGTATTTCCGCCTCGACATAGAGTTCGTGTCGGAAAACAACAACGGCCTGATTGTCATGGAACTGGTAAAAAAATCTGTATTGTCTAAAGAAAAAACACCCTGTATTGTCAGTAGACATCATAAACTTGTTGCTCCAATCCACGCTGTGAACGTGGTTTGACAGCGAAGCTGTAAATGACACCCAGAACGATTAGCCATTGTGATGTCGCTTGAATGGTCTTCCGCGTTAGAATTGTACCAAAGTGCGATTGGCGTCTGACCTTCACTGGGAGAGATGGCCAAGAAGTGCGTCTGATTTTGCCGACCGGCCATGCATTTTTCATCGTACCCAACCGGACTCGACGCGTTCATAGTCAACCCGCAGTTATTTGGGTCATCCGAGTCATCGACGTCCATCAGCCTGTCGACCTCGCCTTCGTCCATATTTTTATTTTTATTTATTTATACATACTAGAATCCCTGGTAGGGATTTTGGTAGGGTGGGGAAATTCACAATACATGAAGTGGTTCAACGAAATAGTTAGAACAACTAGCAGGCACAAACGGGTCACATGATTTCGCGCGACCGAGAACATAAAGTGGGCTAACAACAAAGGAAATGCAGTACACACGTTACATACGCACACACCCACATATATATATTACAATCCTCAACGCAGTTATGTGCATATGGAAACAGAATACCTAATGTAGGCATGTAAAATACCAATAAAAAAATAACAAAGCACGATATACACACAAAGGCGGTTCAAAAACGTGTACTCGTGCTAAATACACATGGGTACATATACAAAGACATAGATGAAAGAAAGCCGGTTCATAAGGACAAACTAGAAGTAAAGGTTGCCAACGAGGGCTGAAACTCTTGCTCATTTGTTAATGAATTCCAATCATTAACCGTTCTTTAAAAAAAAAGAATATTTTAATAAATTATTTTGTGTTTGATACTGTGTTAATGGTCTATCATGTCGTTGTCTTGTGCTATAGCTCGAGGTCAATTGAGTAACGGAATGTGCGTCGACCTTAACATGCCCCATTAATATTTGATAAAGAAACTTCAAAGGTGAATGACGGTTACTCATGTATAGAGGTTGTAGGTGAGCTCTAGTTAACAGGACTGTTACTGGTGTACAGTCATAGCAATTATATATGAAGCGAACTGTTTTTGCTGAATCATTTCCAGTTTATCAATATTCGTTTTAGTGAATGGGTCCCAGATAAGAGAAGCATAGTCTAACTTAGGCAGAAGAACATATTTGTACGCAAGGAGACGTACTGTGGGGGTGGATGGTTTCAGTGCCCTGCGAAGAAAAAAATAGTTTACGTTGCGTGTGAGCTATTACTTGGTGTAAGTGTTTATTTCAGCGGAGATCGCTTGTTATTAAAAGTCCCAAGTATTTGTACTCGGTTACCTCGGTAAGATAACTATTGTTAGAGCCGTAATGAAGAGTGAGGGGCGTTTTCTTGTGATTAATATTCATTGCTACTCTTTTTTCAAGATTGAGACACATCGGCCAATTTTCACACCATGTCCTAACCTGCTCAAAAGCTTCATTTAGGCGCAGCTGGTCATTCGGGTTTCTAACCTCCTTGTACAGAATGCAGTCATCAGCGTAAAGTTAAATTTTTACCGGGATGTCATCAACTATATCATTTATAAATGTCAGGAAAAAGAGTGGTCCGAGTACGGAAGCCTGTGAAACTCCAGAAGATACAGAAACTCTACCCGAGCAATGTTGGTTAAAAGAAACAATTTGTTGACGACCAGTAATGTATGATGAAATCCAGGATATTAGCTTAGGGTTCTGAAGTTTTGAGTTTAAGTTATAAATCAGTTTATAAAACGTGTGGAAACCTTTGCAAAAGTCTATATTGCGGTATCTAGTAACAACTACCGTTGTTACTAGATACCGCAAAATCATGTATAGTGTCTACTAGTTGAGTTTGTGTAGAAAAGCCCCTGCGAAACCCATGTTGTCCTTTGGTGAAGAAGTTTTGTTCATCGAGAAATTCTGAAATGTGTTTGTGTAGGATATGTTCCATCAGTTTACTAGCCGTTGAGATTAATGATATGGGACGGTAATTTTTAACACAACATTTACTCCCATTTTTGTGCAAAGGTGCAATCTTGGCTATTTTCTAATCTTTAGGACCTCGCCCTCCTGCAACGATTTCGAAAACAATACGTGAAGGTACTTAGACATCCACTCCGCATACCGCTTTAAAAATTCGTTTGGGATGTCATCGGGACCAGAGGATTTCTCGATATCTATTTTTAAAAGCAAGTTGAGTATTCCGTCTTCGCTAATGGCAATGTCTGGTATTGTCGGAAGAGAAAGACTGAAATCAGGCAATAAACTGTTGTCTTTGGTGAAAACAGACTGGAACTGATCATTGAATGCGTTCGCGATCTTTGAGCTGCCCTGAGTAATGGAGACATCAATTTCAAAAGCCGTGGAGGAGCGTGATAAAGGTGAAATCAATCGCGAAAATTTTTCTGGGGATGCCGAGATAAAGCGTGGTAGAAGTACACAATGGTAATTTTGTTTATCCTTCGAAACTTCACCTTGAAGTTTAATAGTTAAGGTGGATATTTCTTGCCTTTGATAATCCGTTAATGAGCCCTTCTTTAATCTTTTAAGCTTTCTTTTGTGCTGTAGTGTAGACGGAGTTATCCAAGGGTTTTTATTTTTCGGCTTTTTCACAATACCTGGCACAAAACAGTCCGTGCCTTCCATAATGGTACCCTTTAAGTGGTCCCAGAGATCGTTTACGCTAGCATCACTGTTTGCAAACATGTCGAAATAAAAAGACAACATATCTATTGTAGAAACATCATCTACCCTCGAAAAGTTTGAAACTGACAGACTCTTCGATGTGCGTCCATAGATACACCGGTGAGTGTTATACCATTTTATGATCAGAGATGGCAGGATGAAATTCGCATCTAGCACAAGATTCGGGAAAGCCACGAGTCAGAGGCGTAGCCAGAAATTTTTTTCGGGGGGGGGGGGGGGCACCTCCTTGAAATGGTCATTTTTCGCTGTGTATGCCATGGCGAAAAAAAATTTCGGGGGGGGGCACGTGCCTGGTGTGCCACCCCCTGGCTACGCCACTGCCACGAGTGAAAAATAAATCAAGTATTGATCTAGTTTGGCCATGTATTCTAGTGAAGTCATCCACAATTTGTAGTAAATCCAAGGCAAATACGAAGTTAATAATTGCTTCTCCTACTTTGTCATTTTGCTTTTGACAGTCAATGTGTTCCAATCTAGGTTGGCTACGTTAAAGTCACCAGCTGAAATAATACGATCTCCTTCTTTTACATGAATGGTTATATATTTTTGTAATTCTATGAGATCAATGGGTTCCAAATTTCATCCCGCCATCTCTGGTCATAAAATGGTATAATACTCACCGGTGTATTTATGGACGCACATCGAAGAGTCTGTCAGTTTGCAAACTTTTCCAGGGTAGATGATGTGTCTACAATAGATATGTTGTCTTTTTATTTCGACACGTTTGCAAACAGTGATGCTAGCGTAAACGATATCTGCGACCACTTAAAGGGTATCATTACGGAAGGCATGGACCGTTTTGACAAGGAGGGGGATCTGTAAACAACACCCATAACATACTTGACATTACCGTGATATGTTTTGCAGAAAGAGCTTCGACGTTTGGTACATCAGGTATTCCAATAATGTTCAAAAAATTATTTTTAAACAGAATGCCAACTCCTCCTCCTCTTTGTCCACGATCCTGCCTGAATACAGTGAAACCAACTGGCACAAATTCACTATCGAATATGGAATCGTTTAGCCAAGTTTCGATTAGAAGAAGAATACTGGGATCGTGAGAAACTATAATAGCTTCCAGCTCAGTCGTTTTGTTTAATATACTTCTGCAATTCATGTTTATAATTCGTATGGGTTGACAAGGGGGGGTTACTGGTCATTTACGAGATGCTTTAGTGAGTCGACAACGTTCGTTTTTCTCGTCATTCCACGTATAAAGAGTGCCATCGACACTAAGTCTTTCGGGAACGAGTTTAACATTGGCACCCCTTTCTCTATCTTCTCTTGCACTTTCCCAAAGGTTTTTACATGCCTCTCGCACACGCTTAGAGAAATCCTGAGAAAGAGACAGGGATGTGCCTTTTAGTTTATAAGAATTTTTGAGGATGGTTTCCTTTTTCACGATAGTGCAAGAATTTAAGCATTACAGGGTGAGTTTTTTCACCTTTAAATCCAAGCCTATGGATTCTTTCTATAGCTTGAGTTGGTACTTGCAGTTTTTCCGTGAATATACCTTCTACAACTTTTTTTTCTAGCTCCTCAGTTTATTCCAACAGTCTTATTGAAGCCATACATTATTAGGTTGTCTCTGCGACTTCTGTTTTCCAAGTCGTCCACTTTTTCAATGATCGAGGCTAATGCAGCACTATGTTGTGAAATAACCTTGCCCATATCATTTAGTTGAGTTGTTAATTTCTTGAAACTGGAAAGCTGTTCGTCCCGTTAATTCTTTCAGCTAAGGTAGTGATCTCACTCTCCAATTTATTTTGGTTGGCTTGAATATTTTCTACGGTAGCACTAATTTTATTTTGGCCGGCTAATAGCTGCGCCAGCAGATCTTTTTCAGTCGGACCGGGATACGATTCGATATCCCCGCATACCAACAAATTTATGACCACAGAATAAAAGTGTGATGAAAAAATATGTGTATCAAAAAGTGGGCAGGGCAGCAGCAATAAGAAGCGGTCATCACTGCGGTAGAAGTAAGCTAATGCGTAATCACTAACCTGTATTATAACGCAGAAAGGGTTTATCAGCATTCCGTTAGGTTTGCTGCTGCCTGGCCCACTGGTGAAGAACGGTGGTGCGAAGCTTTTATAAGTGTTTGAGCGTCCACGTGACTTGGCGTCACCGAAGTCCGGTGCAAAGCAAGTAGCGCGACAAAGGGGAGTGGCACGACGTCCTCCATGTGGCCATCCGCACGTGTCACCTACTCGGGTTCCAAGGCGCATGTCCATTCCCTGCTTGTCACATCAGCCGAGGCATGGTCGATCGGTGAGCGCTGCCCTCCGAGAAAGACAGCTGCAACCTGTATTATAAAGCAGAAAGGGTTGTCCAGCATTCCGTCCGGTTTGCGGCTGCCTGGCCCCTTTGTCCCCTTTGTCCGGGAGACGTTCGGAAGTCTGTGGGTTGAAGCTAATGTTGTTGAACTTGCAGAGTGGGCTCCTCCGCATGCTTGGCATAACATGGATTCCCACAGTACATGGGATCTGCCGATTTTTTTCTTACTGTGTCCTTCTGTAAAAGTTGCTGATACCACTTTAGTCTTTCAAGTGTTGACCAACCCGGCCAACACCAAGTTTTATTAAAAATGGCCTTGGTTCCCGTTTTCTATGGCAGCGACTGATCGAACTGAACCTTTTGGGGCACTGTGGAAAAAACTTTCAAGAAGCGCCGCGTGTTTGGGGGGACTTTATCAGCAGAATTAAGCGTATTGTGGTTTTCTTGCGTTTGATTGTTCAGGAACTGTGTTGTCGCTGTCTTACATTTAATATTGCATTGCCTAGTTCAAAACGCGGATGCCGTTCGTTACTTGGCGCATGGCTATAAAGTCACAAATGTACGCGGTGTAGATGTTTGATATCGTTGTAAAGCGCGGGCGCGCCAATGATGCGCAGACGTTGAAGTGGACAGACGCTCATGCATTTGCTTTCTTAGAGCGCGACTCTAAAGCTACCGCTCCTGATTTGAGCGTCGTCCATTGTTGTCCCTCACCGTAACACAGCGAACGAGCACAGCGAAATATCTCCTGACGTACGGAATAAGGTGCCAACGAGACAAATAGAAGTGACACCGACGGACACTTTTGTCACTTTTTGTGTTCGTCTCGTTGGCGCCTTATTCCTTCCGCCAACAGGCACCCACTAACTGAACAAAAAGATCTGATTGAACACCTTCTAGCTAGGAACACTTGAGCAACGGGACGCTTTTCTTTGGCCAAGGCCAGCAGGATTACTTGAAAACCTTTGTAGCAGAAAGAGAGAACAAGAAATAAAATTAGAAATAAACAAAAAGAGAAAATGGTGATTAAGGACGAAAACAAAACTTGGAGGACGCTTGTGCTGCGCCTTCAAGAGCAGAACGTGATAGCGTATTCGGGCCCCGCGCACATCGCCTTCTCAAATGCTAGCCTAGCTTTGGTGCTCGGTGCATGCTTTAACCATGCATCATACAAACGAACGTCTGGGCGCGTAACATTGGCCGTTTCAAACTATTCTAGAATGCCTGCACTGCAAAAGAAAAATTACTCCCAGGTGGGAGTAAAACGCCTGTCCTCTAGCGATCCCCCCTGTTCGGAGTAATTTTTACTCCGGACCTCCGGAACAAAGTTCTTACTCCGGCTGGCCGGAGCAATTGCGTAGCACAGCCGGAGTACTTTTCACTGACATTTCGCTCCGGCCGACCGGAGTGATTGCGTGGCGCCGCCGGAGCACTTTTTACAGGCATTTTGCTCCGGCTGGCCGGAGGGACTGCGGGGCACCTCCGGAGTATTTTTCGCTGCTTTTTCACTCCGGCGATCCGGAGTTTTCGCGTGGCACCTCCGGAGTATTTTACGAATGTCCTTATCTCATCCGGACGAAATTGCAGTGCGATGGATCACGAGTATTCTTTTTGAATTCTTTGCTCCGCTGTTTGTTTATTCTATGCTGATCGTGCCACGCATTGGTTAGATGAAGGAATTCTCATGCAAACACTGCAAAGTTACTGTGTAATTTTTCCACAGAGCTCTAGCAGGTGAAATTCAGGAAAACATTTGAGTTCTTATTGCTTGATTTATTCAAAATATGCTGCAGTTTGTGGCTGATGACCCATCATTTGGGAAAAGAAGACAAGAAAAAACAAATATACAAAAGGCCACCAAAAAAAAGAACACAAGCAGACAGATCACATGAAATCAGCAGCACTAAAGTTTTAAGCGCAGCACGTTGAAATAAAGTCCAGAATGCTGTAAAACGATGCACAGCAAACCAAGGAAGCGTCGCCGCCGGGAACCATCTCCGAAGCAACATCCATCACATTCATTGACGACGCAAGGGTTCAGCTGATTGTTTCCTGCATAATTTATCAAAAACATAATACATGAGAACTGCAAATCATGCCAGAGGCACGAAAACTGAGGAGACTGAAGCCGTGGGTACTGAATAAATTCCACACTGTCTGCCTGTCCATGAGAACACCCAAGTTCTTAAACGGACCACACAAAAAAGACAGGACGAGTGCTCAATATCAAAAAGCAAATCACATGTACTCCGGTGTTAGCCAGCCGCTCCATGATAAAAACACACCTCCGTGCCGCGGACAAAGTTCAAAACAGGCGAAAATTTTTCATATGTTTCTCAATCGATACCTCTACTTCTGCTGACAGATTCAAAAGCATTTTTTTTCACTAAAATGAGCGACTTTTGGTACTCTCGAAGACGGAATCTGGAATACCTCTCCCGATTAACTTGCTAATTTTCTAAAATATTATAGCTGCATGAGTATTACAGTCGCATTTTAGTATGTGCTTATCGTCCTACTTCCAGCATATTAGGCACTTACAGTTTGTATGCTTGCGGCCGGTTCTTCAGAAAAACGTAGCTTCATTCTGCTTTGCAAAAGAGTGTTCGAAGAAGTTGGCATTGCATTTCTTTTTTTTAATTTGCAGCGCCCGCTCTGTCGTGAAACTTATCGTAATGAACATTTTTCAAAATAGTTATTGCATGAGCATGTATCGGTTCCAAATGAACAGGCTCGAGTACAAAATAAAGTTTGCTCCTACTTAACGAAATAAATTAGCAATCAAAAGTACAAGATTCACGCCACCTATGCCAACTGCATCATCAGTATAGTACACTGACAGAAATGAGGGGAGGTGGACCAGTTTACTCAACACACAGGTCCTTGCAAATGTCCGGCAGGAGGCCACGGATTGTGATGCACGCCGAGGTGTCACGACGTGTGCACCAGGATTCGAGGAATTTTCTTTTCCTTCTTCTGTTCATAGGCCAGCGTCGTTGCATCGTCCAGGTCAATACTGTCTCGTCTTCGCGCACTGTTCGTCAGATAAAGATAGAAACAAGTGTTTTATTTCCAGACAGATATGGGACATGAAGGCGAACATTTTGACAGTTTTACCTGTTTGGTCGGGAAAATTCAACTCGCCCCTTCCCCCCCTCCTCAAAAAAAAAAAAAAAAAGAAAGCCTGCATTCACGGCCATGGCAGCAGGACTGAACACAGAAAAAAAAATGCAGCAGCGCGATAGTTTTCTCCGATCAACACAGAAAAGACTGCCAGTTTCTCAATAAGGTGCCCTCTTTTCTTTTTTTTAGACGAAGTTTAATCCGGTGGTGGTGGTGGCGGTGTGCGGCCGACCACCTTTACTGCGCATGCGCAAACCCTTTAAAAAAATACAGATAAAAAACCTCCTCTCCCCCCTCTCTCTCCTCTAGGCATCCCTCCCCGCGGCGACCATTCTCTCACTGCGCATGCGCGTCCCCTCCCTCTCTCCCCCTGCGGAGTTCCTGGACGAGACGGGAATCGCGGCCTACCGCTGAGACCGGGACCCTTGCCACCCCTATCCTTGCCGCCGGACTGCTGCTGTTCGGGCTGGAGACCTCTGCGCCACTACATCCCTAACCTTTTTTCTTCTATCCACTGTCATCCCATCCCCCTATCCCGCAGGCGCTGCGCCGTGCTCCCGACCGGGCTGCAGAAATTAGGCGCCTTTTCCTTCTTCGAACCACAAAAACTACCACTCTCCCCCCCCTAGGCTCCCCCCCCTCTCTCTCCTCTAGGCATCCCTCCCCGCGGCGACCACACTCTCACTGGGCACTTATACAATCAAAATAATTTTTTCAACAAAATGAGTACGTATATGCGTTCTAAAAGTCTGTACCAAACACATTTCCCTATCCCAATTCGCTAAATTTATAACGAATTAACGCTGATTTCTGTTATTCCTGTTTTATTAATTCAGTTTACATGATAAATCAAAATAATTTATGCTTAATGAGAGGCCTAGACCTGGGGTTTATTAATATGTAAAGCGCCAAATATTACCGTTTATGCATACTGACCAGACCAAAATATATTTTAACCAATTAGGTTTACTTATAAAAATAATCACCTTCTATCGAATCAACCCACAACTATGACGTTTTCTATTGATGCATATATACAGAGAGTCAATCAGTGCTCCAAATATTACAGTGGTGTGCTTAAAATTACCGAAGTTATTCATATTAAGAAAGAAAAGCACGTGTTCCAAGCAACGCATATTCAAAATTTCCGCAGAATTTTTTACTGCCATCTTGCAAAGCTAGCCTAGTCTTGATAACCTGCTTGGTTAACAACACAAAATTACTCAATTTTAGCACTTTTTGAAAAGAATAACACAGAGAATTCAAGAAAAGCTCACTCACCAGTTTTGCGCCGCACCAGCGACCGCCGGATCGTTCGCCACTCGCGAGATCACAATGTGTCTTTCTTTGCACGGAACCATCACATGATTAAGGTTCCGGCAACTCCCTTGTGCCGATGACAACCTTCGTTGACGCTTGTAGTCGCTTGTGATGTCCACAAAGTGCACAGAACGATTTCCTTTTCCCGAACGCGGCCGAAGCGTTCGCGCAATCCTCGCTGCACTTCGGTTCGGGTGGCTTGGCCTGCGACATGTTGGTTTGTGGGGACGGGCGTCCGGCGAGGCTGCCTACGTGACTTCTAGCAAGTTTTAGCAAGTTACGTTCCTTTTTTCCCCCGTCGTCGACCTTTTTGCCAGTGAAGGCGTCCCAACACCACAAAAGCTTTTTCAAGCGTTATTGCGGGGTTGTCCAGCCTCACTGTTGCCTCTCAGCATACGCATTGTTAACGAGACGCCCGTGGTACGGGGGGACGCTTTGTCACTGGAAAGGAGGAGCTGTACACGCACTGCGCCGGGGTATTTGCTGAGCATAAGTGATGCTGCGGAGCACTTACGGAGCATCCACCGGAGAAAAATCAGGGAACTCGTCCCGATTTCCTCCGTCCATCGCCCACCGAAGTAAAAGGGTGGAAAACGAATGTATATGCTCCGGAGCATTCCGGTTTGAGTGAGGCTACCAGAGCTGAGCGGGAGCATCATCCCCCCGAAACCTACCGGCTGGGTATATTTTCGTTTACAGTGTAGCGCAAGTACAGTTATGTGCCCACTACGCCATAATTGTTCATTTTGCGAATCAGCGAAGGGCCTACAACGCGTCCCTAAGGCAACACGTGAACCTACGCAGCTGCTCACTTTGCTGATGCCTTTGCTTCCGATGGTGATTAAATATGTGTGAGCGCTTTGTAATGGCTGGGCCTTTAAAACATCCACTCCTTGCTCACTTTACGCGTTTTGACGCCTGACGCTATTCTACGCTTCTGCCGCGCAATATTACATGCGTTCAGGAAACTCTTCCCAAGACATGACATTGATATCATGTTTTTTTTCGTAGCAGTTGCACGCATTCAAGCTGTGGTAGAACACCTGCTTGCCACGCTGACGGCATGGGTTCAATCCTCACTCAAACCGAATACTTTTATTTGCATCTTTTTCGAAGTTCCGGTCGCGCACAACACGGATTTTTTCGATCAGAACCAACCACGCCGACACAGTAATTTCTGCGAAATGAGCTCCTGAACGCTGTTGCGTTAAAATAGAGAATTTCCCTTAACTGCATGGAGCTTAAACCGCCAAAGAAGAAAATAAAGGAAAATAAAAAAAAGAATATTTGTCTAAATAAAAATATAAATGTAGGAATCCACAAAGATAAAACATGAAACAAATATTTCTAAAAAGTTACAAATTCTGACTATACACCAAACCGCGCATACATGCATCTCCCTCTCAAATTATTTCCCTAAGTTTACGTAGCCAAATGAAAGCACGCAAACAGTTGTGCGCATATTGCCGCAGAGACTGCTTTCAATAAGCTTTTTATCAAGGTAACCAGTGCGCCGCTATGTCAGCGTCTACAATGTCGCGCGCCTGCGCGCGCTTCCTGTGGCACCGCGATGCATGCTCCTCGTGCACGGGCTCGAGACGGTGGGCTGACCGGCGAGGCGACAGTGAAGTGTGTTCGGGAAGAGACACTTGTGTGGAACGCTTTAGTGCACTCTTTTCATTTATTTCACCTATTTGCTGGGCACAAGTTCGCCCATAATAAAACTAGTGTTTGTGTGACCCCTCTGGCAATACGTTACAATATTTCATTAAGAAGTGTTGTCATTGTGCGTAAACTTTTTTCATTGAGTTTCCTTCGTGTGCCATGGTCCTTTTGCAAATAATGGTGCTGTATTATTCATGTTTCATTTATGCTTAGAATACTCAGGATGAGGTGTGTAAGGAATAAATGAATGAATAAATAAATAAATAAATAAATAAATAAATAAATAAATAAATAAAAGTTAGCCTTATATCAGACACATCTTTAGCAATGAAATGAAGTTGTACTTCTTTTCACTTTCCTTCCAGGTGGTGCAGCAATAGAAATACCGTTAAGTATAGTGTGCAGAGACGGTGAGAAACGCAATGGCTACTATCAACATTATGATGGACATGGCGCCCTTGTTTGCGGTGAGTGTTCTGATTAGCATGAAAAATTGTGTTTTGAAAGATGCACATCCTAACGTAAGTCGTCATTAGAAGTCAATATTCTCAGGTACAACACTGATTTAGGACTATGAAGAACATTTGGTTCTTGCAACAGCTGAAATTTTGGCGTGTTGGTAGTTCAGGCTCCTACTAGAAGCGCAAGAAAATGACGACGCAAGAAGGAAAACAATACGTGAGGAGTGCTACCTTCAAACTCAAGTGTTTCAACGTTTTAAAGATAGCGCTCGCCTGGTCTTGTGATCCGTCTTTTGTCGTCATATTCTTGCGCTTCTTGTTAAATATGACCTCGATATTTGTTGCTATTGTTGTTGAATTCGATACTAACACGCATACTTTCCCACTGAATGTGTCATTCAAAAAGTAAGGGCCGTTTGATCCCCAAAACATAAATATCTTAGTAGAAGCTTTTGTGGGCGGGTTTCGTTTAGTATAATCCTACTACCCTTTTCTGCATAATCACCGCGACTTCAAAGCACTTTTCGTACGGCTCCAACAGTTTCTTTAGTCCCTCTGCAAAGAAGTTCACCGCGTGGAATTCTTTGCTGTTTGAGTTGGTCGGTAAGCGATTTTGGACCCAGCTAGCACACACTTCGTGAATGGAAGGAAGGAAGGAAGGAAAATAACTTTATTGTGTCCTGCAGAACGCGACTGGGTCGCGCACCCGGCTCAGTCCCACGTCCGAGCTTTTCAGTTACAATAGTGAGAACTGTAGTGCAGAAGGATCATTATCGGACAGACTTCAAACTGCCAGTCGTCGATGTAATCGCAATTCTCGGTCCATTTGTCGAACAGTTTTATTTGTCCTCATGCTGACCCTGCCACTCCGCTCTTCGTTATGCAAATAATGCGGCCATTTGTGAAGTATCTGCACCATTTTCTGACTTTTCCTTCAGCAATCACTGTAGGTCCATAAACTAGGCACAACTCTCAATGAATTTCAGAAGCTGATGAACTTTTTGCCTGCAAAAATCGAACTACAGCTGGCACTTCCCAACTGACGGGGGGGCAACAATTCTCGCGGACAGTGTTGTCTCCGTAGCCCGTCAAGCACACGACTACTGAGCCAGAACAATAACAGCAGTACCTTGGTAAAGATGACCAGGCGTCCCTGCACCATGAAATCTTTATTCTGACGCGTAAATAATTAAATATTAGCAGAAGGCCCACTAACTCGCATACTTTGCGTGTTAGTGTTTTTCGTGTTAGTGAAGCCGTGCGCACTCGCTTCGTCCTCTTCAACTTCTGCTTCGCTCCAACAACACATTGCGAGGCTCTTCTTTCCTTTCTGTTCCTTCCTATTACGAGCGGGGCTTCTTAAGCTTTTCGTTGATCCGCGTCGTGCGAACAGAAATTATCGTAATGATGACCCGGAACGCGCTCTCTTCATCATTTTCAACTTCTGCTTCACTCCCGCAACACATTGTAAGGCTCTTCTTTGTTTTCCATTCCTTGCTGTTACGAGCAGAGCTTTCTAAGCTTTTCGTTGAGCCAGGTATTGCGAACAGGCATTATCATTTTCGTGAACCGGTACGCGCTCGTTTCGTCCTCTTCAACTTGTGCTACACTTTCACAACACGAGCGCCAGTTTGTCCGGCACGGAATACAATAAGTATGAGGGCGTTTCCCTAACGGTGTTAAAAATCACGTAGCATCATGCTACGATTTGTCGCGTCACTAAAATCACTTCACATCACTCAACTAGTCACGTCACGAAAGTCAAGTAACACCACCTAACATCTGGTCACGTGACCAAACTTACGTAGCATCACGTAACAATACTTATGTGATTACAAACCACGTATTATCACATAACAATCACGTGACTAAAATCATGTGACATCACGTAAATACTTACGTGACAAAAATCACGACTTTACGTGAGAGCTAGTCACGTAACACGTTCCTGCCAAAAACCACGTAACAACTAATCATGCGACTAAAGTCACATCACATGTCGTAACAGCTAGTCACGTGAGATATTTTGGCCAAAAATCATGTAAGGAGCTAGTCACGAGACTAAAATCACGTAATATTACGTAATGACTAGGCACTTGGCTAAAACCACGTAACATCAAGCAGCTAGTCACGTGACATGTTCCCGCCAAAAGAGCGTGACCCGTGCCTAGTGTGGGGAACCGACCGAAACCGGAGAATAGTCAACTCTAGCCATACTTCTGATTAGCACTACTAGAAAAAAAAACATGGTTGATCCCCCCGTCATAGGAATCGGTATAACACGAAAGTGAAAAGTGTCTTCACAGAAGTAGCGCTTTTTGTGTACTGATTATCAGAGTCCGTAGAATGTCTATTGCTGTTTTACAGCTATAGCACCGTTTGACGTGGATGCACCCACGTCGACGCCTAGTGGCACATCTCCATCGCGACGACTAACGCCCATGATCATGATTTAACCGCTGTGGCAGTTGAACTTTTTTAAATGCGAATGCATTTCATAGTCGGGCTATGTCAGGCATCCGGCGTTGTCCGCGAAGAGGAGGTGTGTTCGCTCTCACTCCTCCCTGCGCCCCACTCTCCCGTCCGCTCACTCGCACGTGTGTACATATATATATATATATATATATATATATATATATATATATATATATATATATATATATATATATATATATATATATATATATATATACGTAAAATGAAAAATGAAAAAATAAAAATAAATAACTATATAAATAAAAACAGGCGCTGCGCCGTACTCCCGAACGGGCTGCAGAAGTTAGGCGCCTTTTCCTTCTTCGAATCACAACCACCATATATAAATGGAGTGAAGCGCGCGCGATATGCATTCGCATTTCCTCACGATTCCCTTTGGGTAGGTGGGGGCATTTTTAACCTATACCTGGACACAGCGTATCACGAATCCCGCGCAAAGATTGCGTCAAAAAGCACATAATGAACACTGGTACTGGGCCCTTCTTCAAGCTTCGTGATTTAACGTAAGAAACTGCACGGCGTGCGCTCCCGAGTGATGCGGTAACCTACGCCTGTACTCCTGCATACAATACCACACCGCGCTTCAGCAACACAGTTGGCAGAGTTTGAGCCACGAACGCGCGCAGGCGTTCCTCGTCCCGCTGGCCTCCGTCTCGCTCCAACAAGGTACCATATTCGTCCGTCGACATCATTGCCTTTCCGCGCAACTTACTGTAGCCGTTTTATTAGCCGGTGTCATCGCACTCGAAGTAGTCGGCGGCGAAACACCGTTGGTGCCTGTGGAAGCTGCACTAATCCCACAACGAGTCGTCACACGCTAACACGACGTGAAAGGCAAAGAGGAAAAAAAAAATCACCATCTCCCGCTAAAGGGAACCATGTGTGGATGCGAAGCAGCGAGGAGATAATTAGCTTGAGTGGGAGGAACGTCGCCGCTCTCAATTCACGGCAGTGGTCCGGGCGCTGATCGCGGCGCTGCGCAGGAGAGAGAACGAGGCGCGCGCGCTCCGTCATTTTCATACCACGGAACTACCGTGACGCCCCCAGCGGAGTATGCAGCTGTCACACCACCTGTCGTTCGCGCCGCTCCGTAGAGGATTCCTAGAGGAAAGGGCGGGGGGGGAACGTAGGAGAGGAGAGAGAGGGAGGGGACGTGCATGCGATGTGGGGGGTGTGGGACGCGTGAGCCGCTCCGTAGAGTAGATGATTCCAAGAGGAGAGAGGGGGAGAGGACGCGCATGCGCTGTGGGGATGTGGGACGCCGGAGCCGCTCCGTAGAGTAGAGTATTCGAAGAGGAGAGAGGAGGAGAGGACGCGCCGCTCCGTAGAGTAGATGAAGGGGGTGAGCGTAGGAGAGCACAGGAGAGAGTACGCGCATGCGCTGTGGGACTTGCGGGACGCTCCGTAGAGTAGATGATTCCTAGAGGAGAGAAAGGAGGTGAGCTTAGGAGAGAGGGGGGGGGGGGGGGTCGCGCATGCGCTGTGGTGGTGTGGGACGCGGGAAGGAGGGACGGTCTAAGCCCCCTCCAAACACATGCAAGCAATATTAAGGAATGGGGTCAACCTGGGCGACAGACACCACCTGCCTAGCCATTGCTAAGCAGCCTCTCTGTGCTCTCGGTCATGACTCAAGGAATGGGGTCAACCTGGGCGACAGACACCACCTGCCTAGCCATTGCTAAGCAGCCTCTCTGTGCTCTCGGCCATGGCTCTGATGACTGTGTTAGGGTTGACGGCCTTCGTATTACTACAGTGTTCTGGTTCGCATAATGGGTGCTTCCCTACTTCATGACAGTGGCCGGACGCGGGACGGGGGGACGCGGGAGGGACGGACAGATCGCCGAGCATAAGATGCTTCGCATCTAAAAAATTTCCTCATCCCCCCGCTAAAGGGAACCATGTGTGGATGCGAAGCAGCGGGGAGATGGTGGCTTGAGCGGGAGAAACTTCGCCGCTCCCGTTTCGCGGCAGCGGCCCGAGCGCTCATCGCGGCGTGCACAGGTGATAGAAAGAGGCGCGTGCGCTCCGTCATTTTCATACCGCGGAACTACCGTGGCGCCCCCCAGCGCAGTATGCAGCTGTCGCACCACCTGTCGTGCGCGCCACTCCGTAGAGTAGAGGATTCCTAGAGGAGAGAAAGGGGGGAAGTGTATGAGAGGAGAGAGAAGGGAGGGGACGCCCATGCGCTGTGGGGGGTGTGGGACGCGGGACGCGGGCGCCGCTTCGTAGAGTAGATGATTCCTAGAGGAGAGAAAGGGGGGGAGCGTAGGAGAGGAGAGAGGGGGGTGTGCGACTCGGGACGCGGAAAGGAGGGACGGACAAAGCCCCCGCAAGCATATGCAAGCAAGATCAAGAAATGGAGTCAACGTGGGCGACAGACACCACCGGTAGTGCGTGTTTTCTTTGCTTGCACTCACCACCTGCCTAGCCATTGCTAAGCAGCCACTCTGTGCTCTCGGCCATGACTCTGATTACTGTGGTGGTTCTTGGCGGCCTTATTGTACTACAGTGTTCTGGTTCGCATAGTGGGTGCTTCCCTGCTTCATGAAAGTGACCGGTCGTGGGACGCGGGAAGGACGGACAAATTCCCCGACATAAAATGCTTCGCATCTAAAGGGGGGGATTGATGCATCAGTGTACCTTCACAGCCACTGGCGGGAGTGAATGCTTAGTTTAAGCGTGGAGAACTTGAGGGGGTGCAGGTTGTGGTATGCGGTTGTCGTCGCTTGGCGTAACTAGGCAAAACCACATATAGCATAGCGATTTGTAGCGCGCGCTCGCGCCGAAGAGAAGTCTGCTTTCTCTTGTTCTTCGAGAGCCTTGATGATGATTTTAACGCATGCGAAACCACATATAGGAGAGCCATCTGTAGCATTTTGAGCGCGCGCTCGCGCCAAAGAGAAGTCGTCTTCCTTTTGTTCTTCGAACGCCTTGACGACGATAATGAGTCCGGAGCAATTTAAATATAACCACGTATACAAATTGAAAAAAAGAGGAAGCAAGCAAGACACTGAAAGAAAGAGAAAGAAGGGAAACGATATTGATATAAAAATAGAAATAGATCGCAATAAAGAAAAGCAAACAATACTGGAAAATACAAAACACAGAAAGGTGGAAACAAACAGAAAACCGAAGAGAAACAAAGATGGCGGTCCAGCTCCGCACTTCCTTCAGGCTTGGCACCACTAGTGCGAAGCTGCCTTAATATTTTAAGATAACGCTGTGCGATAGTTTCTCTCGATAGTCCTGTTAGTTTTCATGCGCCCACCCCTCCATGTGTACGCATTTCAGAACTGGTGCCCTTTGTTGTCATCTCTCGTTTTAAATGCTATGATGTAGCTGGCCGTAGCTTGTCGGGTGTTGCAATAAACTATTTTCGTCTCCCCTAACACGTGCTCTTGTCATAATGCCGGCGCGTGCTCTCTTCGTTGCCTTCTTCATCGCCCCTAACACGTGCGCCCACTAAATAAATGCCGGTGCGCGCTTTCTTCGTCGTCTCCTTCATCTCCTCTAACACGTGCGCCCGGCATAATGCCAGCGCCTGCTCTCTTCGTCCTCTTCTTCATCTCCCCACTTGCGCCCGGCATAATGCCAGCGCGCGCTGTCTTTGTTGTCTTCTTCCTCTCCCCTATTTCGTGTGCCCGGCGCGCGCTCTTCCGCTGCGGCGATTTGTCGCGCGTGGGATGCAATAACATGTGTGGCCGAGAGAACGTGCACAAAGAGAGAGACATGAATAAAGGGATAGAAAGAACAGCGTAGAAGGAAAGAGACCGACGAACATAGAAATGACAAAATTAAGAGAGATAAAAAGATATAAAGACAGATAAGGGAACACAGAGAGCAAAAGAAGGGAAAGAAAGAGGAGAGGAACGGTATGTAAGATTACGTAACTCTAGTCACGTGACATATTCCCACCAAAATCAAGTAACACTGGTCACATGACTTGTTCGCGCAAAAATCACGTAAAAGGAGGTATGTGCCATGTTCCCGTCGAAATCAGTTAACCCTGGTCACCTGACGTAAAATCAATTACCAAAAATCACGGGACATGTTTCCGGCAGTCACGTCCCACTAGTTACGTGACGTAAAATGACCCTAACAATAGTTACGTGCCATGATCTCACCTAACCCATGTCGTTTAAGCGTGGAGGGTGACACGAGACTGGGAGGGCAGCTTGTTCTTCGGGAGTAAGAGCACCCGCTCCGATGCTGCTTTCACCCTTACACCAATAGCGCAAGCTAGCTTCGCTGCTTCCTATGTCTTCGCGCCAGTAGTGCGGAGCTGTCCCACTTTTAGGTTCGAAGCACCTTAGGGTCTCGCCTTTTCGGTGTCTAATGTCGTCACGGTGTTTCATATAGTCACGGTGCATCATAAAACGGGTATGCGCCACAAAAATAGGGTAAATGCAACTGCTTCCCACTTGTCCACCAAAAATGATGAAGGCAACAGTTGGCCTAACAAATAGCCGACGACGTTAGTGGAGCTGAAACACCCTTCCCTACATGCCGTTGCGAACTGAAACCGGGCATGTAGGAAAGACGAAGAAGGAGCAGAAGAAGAAGAAAAAAAAAAACATGGCTGATCCCTCTGTCAAAGGAATCGGTATAACACGAAAGTGAAACGTGTCTTCACAGAGGTAGTTGAGCGTTTATTGTGCATTGTTTTGCCACAAGGGCAAATGAATGAATGCTACAGCTAGAAATTGTAATGTCCCGTGAAGAACGGCAAGTCGCTCGAAACTTGCTGCGCGCACCTCAAGCAGAAAGAACGCACGAAATGAGCATACAGCATACGAGCGTGGACTGTCACAGCTCGACACCTAAAACACGCTGCTCTAAAACAAGGAAAGACGCACGAAACGAACGCACAAATATACACAGGACTAGCGCGAACACCTGTCAGAATTGTTACTTCGTGAGTGAGCAGCACACTCCTTTCGTAAACGCGGCCGCTGCGGCGAGCGAAGTGACCTTTGTGCACTCTTTAACCACTGTACCTTCAAAGCAAACTTGCGGTGGAAGCAGAAGACGTACTAAGCGCCCCAATGCCCGATCACGAGATAAGCGCGCGCGTTCGAGCGACCACGCCGCGTGGAGGCGCGCGCTCATCGCAGCGAGAGGCGCGACAACCTTGACGACCTTTAGAGTGCGCACTCCGTGCCACCTTCGCGCCATCTCGGTAGTGATGACAAAAACGCGCTCAAGTCGACGAGCTCTGAGGACTGCCAATGGCATAAGGTGTATATAAATAGCGCTTAGTATTGTGCATTTGTTTGTACGACAACTGGTGATACAATGTTTCTACCTTAAGGATGTCTGTCACCCGTTTCTTCTGGCTATAATCCCAAACCGTCTTACTTACCATCTCCCTTTTCTTTTCGTCACGACAAGATCTGCTGAAGATTCGCAATTATGGGGTTTTTTAAAAGAGATTGCCGTCACTGTGATGTTTTTGAAAGCTAGATTCACGTTAGAATACTTATACAACGTAGACAGAACGACGCTAACAGCCGCACTGGTGAGCACCTTCTACCCTGAACCTGTTTAGAGACAGCAGTATTTATCTCGTTCTGGAGAGGATGTGTTCTTCCGAGTACGTAAAATGTGCATATCACCAGCAGTGAAAACATTTTTTCTTTAAGTTGCACACCTACACTTCACCAGTAGAGGCATGGCTTCATGAAAAAGTGATTTATGTGCCCTGGTCTGTAAATTGCAGGCTATGCAATGAGCCTGAAACAATCGAGCATTGTTTTATTCATTGCCGTGATGGATTGCATTTCTGGGACATTCTCAAGAGAATCATCAAAAAAGAATTTCCAATTACATCTCATGGGGATCGGTTCCTCCCTTTCTAAAAGAGCATCAACAATACTGCACCATACGACTTAATCATGTTGCTATGTCTGTATTCGTTATGGAGAAGGCGCATGATTGACAGACATGCTGAGCCACCTCGATCGACAAGGTCTCTCTTTCGAGAAGAAGCAGCCAATGTGCGTAGTTTTGCTGAGACTTTTGAACCAATTCCGGAGTGGCTTGGACTTCTGGACGCTTGTGTTTGTTTACTGGACTTTTGAAGATTTATTGGACTGTGTGAAATTGTGTGTTTTCTGCACGTGGGCGTAGTTCTACGGTGATGAATTCTATTGGAATAGATAACAATATTTGATGGCTTTATTCCCATGTATTAAAGAAAAAGAAAGTGCGCTTCCGTGGCCGAGTGGTTTAGCGCTGCGGAGCGTGAGGTCGTAGGTTCGACGCCCGCTGACGGAACTTTTACTTCTCGTTTTTTTCTTTGATCTCAATATGTTAGTTTATATTTTACAACGTCCTATCCGCGACGGAAATACGTCAGAGGAGCCGTGGGACCCCGGCATAAAACACTTTCGTGTTAAAAATTCACGCATCTCCACAGAGTGAATGATGACGAGTGGGCGAGGCTAGGTCCTAAGGTCCATAATATCTACGTTGAAGTTGCCGACTAGTATAAAGGACGGACAGATGGACGGGCGGACGCATGAATGGACGGACACACGCACGGACGGACGGACGGGCAGATGCACGGACGGACTGACAGTCGGATGACGAACATGATTATGTATTTTGCTCTCATATGCTTGACTGATGTAGACATAAAGTCGGTTTTTTACACAGTTCGTTTTTCATTGTGAGGTGTTCAGTTGTGGTTTAGGTTCCGCAGGCTACGGCGGATGGAGGGACACTGTGAGGTCTTAAGGTGCTTCGCCCCCTTAAAGTCGCAGTTTCACCGCAAGGGTGAAGCAATAAATGAGATAGCAACAGATTGTAACGTTATACGAAATGAGGCTGGCAGCTACCTTTTTGGATCCGATCTCATGGAACTCTACGAAACGCTGGTGTAGGATAATACGGCTACTCCAGGCACACTATTCCCACAGTCTCTTCGCGTTGAGAGCGCAGCACCTAGAAGGGTATACGAGCCGCCCGCTGATGGCTGCCGAGACAGGGACATAGCGCGCCCGCCAGCGATGGCGACCGCGCCCGTAAAATCAGTTCACAGTTGTTACTTGAGGATTACCCACCTTCCCTCGCTGCTTTTCATGCTCGTTAAGACGCGCGCGGCTTTTCTTCTCTCGTTGAACATTCTACGGCCAGTCTAACAGGCGGGAAGATCTTATCGCATGCGCTCCCTAGCAACGGAGATGGGCCCGGTCGTGTAATCTCTACTTCAGCCGCATTCATCGCCCCCGCTCGCGCGCTCTTACCCGCGAGTAGAACGTACGGTGCACGGGGAAATGTTATCAATTTGCATTTTGTATGGCACATGACGGCGACAGGGGAAAAAACTCACAGTTTCGCCGCAACGGCGAAGCATGAATGCGGTATCAAGAAATTGGAATGTCACACGAAGGACGACAAGCAGCTTGATACTTGTAGCATGCCTCTGAAACACAAGGACGGACGCTCGACAAGAATGCGCAGGTATACATAGAACAAGCGTGAACTAATAAGTGTCGTAGTTGCTACGTTCAACTGCGGCGCGTGGAGTGAACCCTCTGCGTCTCCTGCTACGTGGTGGCGCCTGACCCAAGGTGTTCCCGGCGATCTTCTTTTAAATGCGAAGCATTTCTTAACAAACTTCGGCGACTTTGAGCGTATCTATCTATCTATCTATCTATCTATCTATCTATCTATCTATCTATCTATCTATCTATCTATCTATCTATCTATCTATCTATCTATCTATCTATCTATCTATCTATCTATCTATCTATCTAGCCGCCTACGACTTTGTGCTCTCCATACTGTATCGTTAATGGGACTTATACCATAACTGGAATGACATAAAATGACTCTATGACGAACATGAATGACTGGTCATATCATGAAAATCATGATTAACTTGTCATGAACGGTATTTATGAGAACTAACAGACAATCATGTCAAGGAAAGTATAGGGGATGTTATTAGAAGTAATTGTAATGTAAATGTGAAGAAAGAGAAGTGGACGAAAAGATAACTTGCCTCCGGCGAGGACCGAACCTGCGACATTCGAAACGCGCGTCCGATGCTCTGCCGGTATGATTTGCACGCCATGGCCCTGGTGCTCCTGCGGCCGTTTCTTTCACTTGATATATCCAAAAATTGGTATGATGAGACACTTCTGCATGAACAACATAAATGACAGGTCGTAATATGAAAGTCTACCACTGTCCTTCAAAAGGGAGGTATATAACAGCTGCATCTTACCGGTAATAACCTGCGGAGCAGAAACCTGGAGACTTACAAAGAGGGTTGAACTTAAATTGAGGACGATGCAGCGTGCGATGGAAAGGAAAATGATAGGTGTAACCTTAACAGACAAGAAGAGAGCAGAGTGGGTCAGGGAACAAACGGGGGTTAAGGATATGATAACTGAAATCAAGAAGAAGAAATGGACATGGGCCGGGCACGCAGTGCGTAGGCAGGATAATCGCTGGTCATTAAGGGTAACTGACTGGATTCCAAGAGAAGGCAAAAGCGTGATGGGGGAGACAGAAATTTTGGTGGGCAGATGAGATTAAGAAGTTTGCAGGGATAACGTGGCAGCACAGGACCGGGTTGAATAGCGGAACCGGTCCTGTTGATGATGATGATGATGATATGAATATCATTACGTGCATGTCATGTACAACATGATTTACATGCCACGCTCATGGTGCGCTGACGGCCGTTTCGCTGGCTTGATATACACCAAATTTGGCATTGCGTGACGTGACTGCATCACAAACATAAATGACAAGTAGTAATATTAATGAGAACTAACAGACAAAGATGCCAAGGAAACTATATGGGAAGCTATTAGAAGTAATTGTAATGTAAATGTGAAGAAAGGAAAGTGGACGAAAAGATAACTTGCCACCGGCAGAATCCGATAGAAATCACGACATGTCATGGGCAACATGACTGTACCCAATCGTGGTCCACACCTTGCGTCAGACGCCACCGCGTGGCAGGAGACGAGGAGGGGTCCTTCCGCGCGTCGTGCTTTAAAAGAAAAAGAAATATCTAAGAGCGTCGGGTTCTGAGTTGTCGACACTTTCAGAGCATTGCACAAACATAAAGGCGTAACAACTGTCATACAACTGTTCACGCTTCTCCTTTGTATACCCGCGCGTCCATTTCGAGAGTGCCTCTTCGTGCTTCAGCGGGAAGCTGCAAGGATCGAGCTGCTCGTCGATCTTCCTGTAACATTCCAAGTTCTTGCTATCACATTCATTGCTTCGCCCTTGCGGCCAAACTCTCTTTTTTTTCCACTTCACGAGTGGGTACAGAAACAGTCCACTTCTTCGTGCGCGTCTCATGCGCACTTTTCAAATTTAAAGAAAATGTAATAGCGTTGCGTGATTGAAAACCCGCTTAAGCTCCTCTGAGATTTGCGTACCGCCAGCGGTTAATGGTGTATATAAATAGCCTATCGTTAAAACGCTGGCGCAAGCATGGCGAGTGGTATAGTTGTCTAAGGTGGCACGCTGTGGAGCCAGGGGTCGCTGGTTCGAATTCCCGGTCGGGTGCTTCCGATTTTTTTTCTTTGTGGCTTTCTTATATATATATATATATATATATATATATATATATATATATATATATATATATATATATATATATATATATATATAAAGGAAAAGAAGTGTAGATTTAAGGGCTCGTTTGCTTTGTTAAACACAGTATGAATGAGAACTGACAGGCAAAGATGCCAAGGAAAGTATATAGGGGATGCTATTAGAAGTCATTGTAATGTAAATGTGAATATATATATATATATATATATATATATATATATATATATTGCCACGCGCGTTTCTTATTTTCATTCTTGTTGTACTCGGTTTTCGCCCACAAAGACTGTCCGCATGCTCAGCGCAAACCGCGGCCGATTGTTCTAGAAGCTTCACGATTATTGTAGGTCGTTGTGTTAAGATTGCGCGCAAGACGCGAACACTCTAGCTTATTGCAGAGCTTGCGCGACGACCAGTGATAAGGCGAGAATGTTCGACGCGTGATGTATAAAAGCCGGCGCGCTCCAACGATGATCAGATTATCGACGGCCGACGCTCTGTTCGCCGCTCTCAGTGCCAGCGTCTATTGCTGTAGTCTGACCTTCATTTTCCCGGCCACAAGTTCGGCCAAAATAAAGAGTTTCTTCTTTAACTCGCCGACTGTTGCCTTCGTCGACGTCACGACCACGTGACATCTGGTGGAGGTGCTGCCTCTTTCATGTACCGCACGCCCCCGTCAAGCCGTGAACCCAGCCCAAATCGTGACGAAGACACCCACCCCGCCACGGACAGTCGAGCCAGCCGCAGACTGAAAGGACTTCCCCCGCAGCACGGACTCCTGCCGGAGAAGCCAAAAGCCACGGCGAC
>JALIZH010015090.1:0-67157 GCA_030522465.1 Rhipicephalus appendiculatus
AGTATCTTTTTCACCATGCTTATTCTTCACATTTCCTATTTTTAAAGTATGAAAGAAATAAGTCGGTGTTCATAAAAAACATTTAAGGATCCCTCATGTGCATCTGCATGCAGCCACGCTGCGTAACATTTGCTTGGTGCATATGCTGCAGCATTTTTATCACCGATTTCAGATTTTGCAAACTTTGCGAAGCAGCTGCACTAAACAGAATATACAGGCACGTCTTTTTCCTCTGCATTATTTCTAAATATGCAAAAAACAGAAACCACATTGAACACACAAAACGCAGAGCCCACAAAAAAATGCAGGTCATTTTGAAATATATACCATTTCCCCACCTTTGCAGCACGAGTGCGGTGCGGTAGAAAGTATGAGATCGACATTATCGGAAAACGCTCCCTAAATTTCTGACTGATAAACAAATTATGGCTTGTGCGGTACTGTACATTATAATGATCTTGTAATCGAGATGTCTGCAGATATTTCTCAAACTAATGGCCTTAGTTTTTTTTTTTTTCACGTACAGTTGCCTCAACTGTATGTGGTCCTGTACACAGTGTTTGTGAAATACATTTTGCTGTTCCTCTCTGCTGCATTCCTTGCTTTGTGAACGATGTACAAAGGTTGTTTTTTTCTTTTTTTCACCTGGAATGAAATTGTAACGTGCCCGGTATTTGTGCGAAAAAATCCCCTTTGGCAGTGCTGGACACTGGTTCTGCTTAGAGTGAATAAATTTTCCAAGTTGTGAAACACTACCTCAGTGCATTCGTCGTTATTTCCCTCTACGCAGAGGCGTAGCCAGAAATATTTTGGGGGGTAGGGTGGGGGGCTCCGACCCCTGTTGATGTATGTTCGTGTGTGTTTGTATATGGGCACATACAAGATATAAAAATCTCGGTGGGGAGGGAAAGTTTCTTTTTGGGGTTTTTTTGCATTTCCTCCTTTGCAGAGTTATGCTGAATGAGCAAGACAACGGGTAGTTTTAGTACTGCATGCATTGCATTGGTAACAGCGTTGCATATGCAAGTACACTGCGTTTTCATGTAGTGCACATTGGCGCACGTTCAGCACACGTGCTCTCTCCGAAATCGGGCATTGTTACATACACAACATACACATCACTACAACGCGCTAATGTCAAATAGTCAAAACTTGCACTTGTTGCAGCGGCGAAAAAGTATGTGTTTCTGAGTAACAATGGATCAACTCTTCAAGGAACTTAACAACGGATCAACACTATATACAACATTTACAGCCCAGCAGCAACTCCTAAGTTTTTTCAGTGTTTTATGCAATTCAACTTCCCTTCTGCATAAATGATAAGATATAGAACTAACTGCAAGATATATCATTTCCAGAACCGTATGTATTTGGGCTGGTTGGCCTAATTAAAATTTGAGTGGAGAAACGATGCAAACGGAGCCTTTATGAAAAGTTATCTGCCATTTATGGAAGTAAACAGCACGGTTAGGCCGGCATAAGCAGCCTGAAAATCTTCAGCAGCAGTTTCGCTAACTGCCTTTAGTGCCCTAAGTGGGACTTTAACTGCTTGCATTAGGCACGTGAAATTTAGGATACTAGAGATGAAGAGAGTGAAGTCATGGTTGCTTTAAAAAAATGTTAATACTAGCACTATTTAGGATAATGCCATGTCCAAAATCTGCTAAAAAAATGAGAACTGTTACAACTTGCAAGGCAACTGGGAATGCCCAAGCGTAATGCTGAACATTTAAAGGGCACCACCTTTTAGCTTCACTACCAACTGACCGCTTAGTACCCAAGCACCACGTAGCACTGAAGTACTTGTAGACTTTACCCACGTGGCAGATTCAACCTTATAATCTGACATCTATGTTAACATCGAAAGGACCTCGAGGCATTGTACAAATCATTTCCGCACGAAACACAGACGCAGTATCAAGATGGTTGGATGCATACATCCACTATCAAATTAATATGCGTCAAGCATCCTATCTTGCACATGAAAACCCCGCAGACAAGCGCATGCATAGTGTAATGGTTGCAGTACTGTGTTTTACAGCTGAAGCTGTCATGAGATCACAACAAGGGCCGATTCTGGCGCCGTAGTTGTCCACCGTCGCAGGTGTCTATAACCACTATCGCGCGAAATAAGAAAAAAAAAACTAAATAAAAAATACCGAGGACAGAATGGGAATCGAACCCGGGCCCTCTGCATGGCAGCCCAGTACTCTACCACTGAGCTATGCCGGTGCTTCAAACTCCGTTGCAAACTGACCCTATGCAGGCTTCATGTCGGGTAAGGAATCACGTTAACATGTGTAATAAAGCGTCTTAGAACAGTAAAGTGACAACCAGGCGTCACACAATGCGAATTGCATAACGAGTGGGTCGCTGAATGCTCCAACCCATTACAAAAGCCTCAAGCATAATTCTTCGTCAGCCACAGCATCAATAAAGTGCACATAATGTCTTATAAGTGTGTAGCGGGTACCACACTTTTCTGAAAAATGACGAATAATGGCATAGTGGACGCTTCCCCACTACACAAAAATTATGATTTATGGTGTAGTGGGTACCATGCAAGTGTGCTTGTAGTAGTTGTCCCAAGAGCCTCCAGAAACGCTGCTCTTCCAGCTTTCGCTGCGACTGTGCTGCACGTTCCGCGCAGGCCTGGCGGTTTTTTGTGCTAGAGGCCATGTTTGAATACTGCAGAAATCTTCATTTTTAATTATTTAAATGTCCAATTCTTTTTTTAAGACACTCACTGCATTCACCTTATTCTGTGCTTTAATTTCAAACATTACAACGGTGTGCTCAAATTTAGTTATTAAATTACTCATTACTAAATTACTATTATTATAAACTATCTCTCACTCACCTTCACAGGCCAGTTGAAGCAATTCCTTATTACAGCCTGATAATACGAAAACGCAACATAACATTTCTGAAGTTATTTTGTGGCTAATTTTACTCCATTTTTTTTTCTTGGGAGTTATAGGGAGAGAAAAAACCAACCGAAATATATTTCATGAATTAACGTATATTTTTTATGGTTAAACTTACCTCGCCTCTGCAATGATGATTAAAATGAACAAGCAGGGTTCAGGTGGTGTTTCCTTCATGAATACAACACAGTCTTGTACTTCTCACTGCAAATGTGAGATAGTGCTACACTGTTCAGGTGGTATAGAGTTAATCTATATGGCTAAGGGCTCCCTGAGGTGTATACAGTAACTGAAGTGTGGTTGCCAGACATCTACCAATATAGTTTAAAACTAGCAATTGTTTTCTGCATGTCAGAGCGCAACGTAGGAGCTCACAAACGGTATCGCAAATGCACATCACTCAGCCAGGAGTTCATTTGTCTAAGTCCTGGTGGCAACTAATCAACCATAACTATAGCAGCTATTGAATACAGATTGTGCTTATATTGTATAATGGAAATGTGCCTGGATAATAAGGAAATAAAGGACTAATTATTTGTCTGTATAAAGTAATATACATTTGCATACCTATCTATGTCTACAGTGCATCTACACTCATTGTCCGATAGCAACGATGGAAAAACGGGTGCGGACACCACATTTCGCCCACAGTGAAACATTTAATGCTTTGGCATTAAACGTTCGTGCATACTTGATACTAGACCCAGTCACACGACCATTTGCGACTGACGATTGAGGATCGATCCGAGGCAACCATTGTTCACACTGGCTGGTGCTACCTATCCATCACCAATCCACATTTGCATCTCATCACGCCACCATTGGCTCGTACAGTAAGCCAGTGTCCAGGTTCCTGCGCATCTGATTGGTTGGGATGTTTCAATTGCAGTCGCGAGAATGAAAGATCACACATCGAGGGACCGGAGCCAAAGGCGGATACGTTTTCGACAAAAGCAGCCATTTACGAACGGCACTAGTTGTCAGGTTGAATAAATGTTACAGGTGGGGAAGGAGGCTGCTCTTCCGAACTTTGAAAATTCTTGATTGAGCTTGATGAAGCTTGCAGGTTTTGTGTATATTTATATGCCGATTTCAAATGTGCAATTGCTTTTTTTTTGTACAATATGTAGACTTTTTTACAATATAAATTTCTGGGCGAGATTTTTTTTTTAAACTTAAAGAATTGCAAGTAGACCAGTGTGTAACAATATTCTGCAATCATAACCATACGCAATAAAACAAGAATGTATGTTCGAAACCGGCTTGAACAAATGTTATGGTATGTAGAACATTCATGAGTGAGTTCATGTGAAGCTGGGATTTCACTCAAGAACGTTCAACACAGCACAACTCTTGTTCAAATGGGCTTATAAAATCCTTTTTTTTTTTCTTCCACGCACTTCTTATTCCAAATTACTCTGACATGCCGATCAACCTTGTAATTCTCTCAGTTACGGAAAAATCTTGCCCGCAAAAAGGCACATGAAATGATTATTTCAAAAACAACAAATCGTACCGGAAAAATAACTGCACATTTGAAATTGCGTAAATATACATAAACTCAACAAGTTTCAACAAAATCAATCAAGAATCAGTTTTTAAAGAACAACATAGCCCCTTAAAGTTGTCCGAAACTGTAACAAGTACAGTTCGAGGAAGTTTAACCAGAACGCCAATGACGCATTTGGCACATATTTTAAAGTCCAGTATCTTGGGATTGGAGCTAGTCTTAAAATTTCTGTAATGAAGATGCAGCTTCACTACTACTCTTGCCAAATTGTGATTGCAATATGTGCCCTGATGTGAGCAATCAAAAGTTTGCTGGTACATCACCTGGTACTGGTAAACAACACCTCCAACCCAACGTCTGCAAGTTTTCGGTTTATTTCTGTTCAACATAAAGAAGGGCTTGTCAATTTCCTTTGCACAAAAGTATTAGCTATTCATGCTATAAAAGCTTTAAATGACTAAAAACATAAAGGAAAATAAAAATATCAAAACTAAAACTTCAATGCAATGAGGTAGCCGACAGCTCTCAAAGGAAGCTTTTTTTTTTTCTTTCTTCAAGCAAAGGCACGCGCGTGATACAATATATTGTACATTTAGGTTACGTGCCGCCACCAAAATCGCCTGCGCTAATTTCAGGGCGCTGCATGTACACAATACTGTGCGCGGTACATTTAGTATCGCAATGTCCCCAAAGATTGTCTGTACAAATTTCACAGTATGGCGTCACACAAAATGGCATATTTTTCACCGAGCCGATGGTGGGAAAAAGCACCATTCACTCCGAACCACTGCCGTTGCCTACGTCGGCGTTTTGTTCTAAGCGACGCAAAAAGAGTTCCAGTGTCATGGCCACGGCGGGGTCGGTCACTCCCTCCGACGGAAGCGGTCTGTCGTGGAAGGCCAGAAAGGCGCTGAGCGATACCGCTGTCCGTGCGGCCCGGGCATACCGGTTCGTGAGGGGGCACGTGCACCGTGGCGAGCACGTTGTGTGCGGAGGCCGGCTCCTCCATTCCCTCAGAACACCGAGAAGCCTGGAGAGCTCCCGGTGCACCTCGTCCATTCTGTCATGCTCGGAGGACTCTCCGAGCTCCGGAGTCGACTCCTCGTCGGAGTGCCCGCCATCGCTCGAAAACGAAAGTGTGGTTGCCTGAGGAGAGACGGAACAAAGGATGGCGTTGCGAGGGGAAAGAGCATTTCACGGGAAGAATTTCCTTACACTGCGCCAAATGTCACAGAGCTTGCCAAGTCTGTTCACGCAACAAGCGTGGCTTTTCAGGTTAATTACCTATTACGCTCAAGTTTCCCATTCCCTTTGGTGTACCTTCAACCTCATCAGACCCACAGTGCCTGATTTGCCACTTTGTCAAAACTAAGTTGGAAGCAATTAAGTAAAGTAATTGCCCTCAGTATTAACTTTCAAGAGACTTGAATGGAAGCGGCTTTAAAGGCATTGCTGTCCACCCAGCCAACCAGCCCAAATGCGTACCCTTTTGCATTGCTGTCGTCAGCTTCTGCAAAATCGACGTCAATTTGGTCTACACCAGTGCAGTGTCACAGACTACGAAAAGCACCTGTAAAGTGTGTCTCGAATACTAAAAGTTGTCATGAAAATCTATGATGCAGCTTTGACACGCCAAGCCTGTCGTGTCGTACTACCAGTTCACCTCTGTTTTTTGGCCAATAAACAGTTTTTATGATAATGAATCTGAGGAGACTGCTGCTTTTTCCAGGTACATGGAGGTCCTGCCTATAGTGTACAACAGTGATTTTAAACAAGAAATAAGTTTTTCAAGCTCATAACACCAAATGCGGTAATGAGAAAATACTTGAGGTGCAGTTGTGTCAAACGGTCATCGTGTCTGAGTATGTCAAACCAAGTAAGTAAACAACTACAGTGTGCAACGTTTACATATCACGGTACATGCAACCGAAGCAGTGTTTACAATACCGGAGCACTGCAAATGATGTAGTTTTTGTTCTTGGCAGCCATTAAACAGCAACTAAGCAAACCCATGCATAAGTTAGTTGCTATGCGGGAGCACCAGGCACACCACCTCGAAATTTTTAGAGCCCCGTTATCTCAGATGCCATGACAAAAGCTGTAAGCCCTAGGCCCAGTACCCACGGATTGAAACGTGACTGTTTTAAATGCGAATGCATTTCTTAGTCGGGCTATGTCAGGCGCATCCGGCGTTGTCCGCGGCGGCGTCTGCGCGCCTGCAGGTGTTATCTCTCCGCTCTCACTCCCTCTCCCATAGCAACAGCTGCGGGTGCGCGCGCTTATCCTCGCCCCTAGCAACCGGAGCATGTGGTGCGAGAGAGTGTAGGAGGGGGTAGGTGCAGTGCTTCGCCGCTCCTTCTCTCGCCGTTCGCTCTCTCTCCTCCCTGCGCCCCACTCTCCCGTCCGCTCGCGCCTCACTCTCGACCGTTCGCTGGCTGGGCGCCTCTCAAGTCGATGGCAGAAGTCGGTGAAGGCGAAATCTCTCGGCGCAAGAAAGCATTCGCATTTCCTCACGATTCCCTTCGGGGAGGTGGGGGCATTTTTTTTTTACTATAAAGACTGCTGTGAGCAACTGCTCGAGCTAACCGCGTCATGCCACTACAAATCTATGATAATGTTGGCTCTGATGTAAGTGTTCGAAGCAATATTAGACCGACATGACATGAACTGTAGGCGCTGGAAACGAAGGCAAGAGAATCACTTAGCCCTAAATTTTCGCTTTTCAATCCGTGAGTACAGTACAGTCGCGCGCGATATGAAGGTTATCGCGCGAGCGTCGACCTGCCTAACGTCCCAGGGGCATGGCGGCGTGTTTCGGAACAGTGAAAATCAAGATTGCGCATTCTTCTCTACCTCGTTGGCGGTTTCATGCTGCAACAATCACCCCTACGCCGTCTTCTACACCCTTGCTCTCTATTTTGAGCCTTCCATTCGTAGCGATCAAGTGTCTTCTTCGTGGGCTCTTATCTGCGCCGGCGAATAAAAAATTGCCGGGAAAGATGTGTTAAGGTTGGTGCTTGGCACTGCTTCGTTTAAGCAGCTTCCTCAGAAGGGAGTGATCGTAGCTTTAGGAACAGCAAAAAAAAGTGAGTGAAGCTTGCGTGATACCACTCTCTCCTCGAAAGAGTATTCTGGGACATGGCGCTGTTGTAGTTCTTGGTCGATGCTAGCGCGATAACCTTCAAATCGCGCTCGACTGTACATACCCATGGCATGTGTCTCTACCTCTGTGGGATCATGCAGATGCCTTTGTCCATATTTGTATTGAATCAGCTATTTTTGTAAGCTTCTGATGACACTTCCACTCATACTTTAAACATCACATTTCACACAAAAAATGGCAGGAAGGGGAAGATGGAAGCTTGCGATGAAAAAACCGGAAACAGGTGTTGTGTGCACGAGCCGACGTTTCGACAAGTGGACTTTTCTTCAAGGCTAGAACTAGCCTTGAGATAGTCGGCTCGAGCACACAACCCCTGTTTATGGATTTCACACAGTGGCTCCCGAATACCTATGCTATCTCAAGTTACGCTGCTGGCCTTTAACAAAAGGCTAGTTACGACACGAGTAACTTCAACCTTTAAATGCCAGAAACAAACTCACATCGTCCTGTTCATCAGAGTCATCCCCAGCAGTGACGTGACCTGCAGACACCTGTTCTGCAATCCTTGCAAGCAGGGCCTCATCCGCACTGTCGAAACCTGGTGTCTCACGGGCAACGCCTTGCACCGACTTCTGTTCCTTTTCGCGGCTTGCAGCCAAAGCGAGTGCTCCTCGTGCAGTGGTCTTCGCTAGCCGGCGAAGTTGCTTCGTTCTTACGTAACGCAGCTGCTCGCAGTGATCTCTTGCGCCTTTTCGTGGCAGCCGAATCTGACGCTTGTTGCGGCAAAGGGACACTTCTTCCATCTCCCCTCGTGCGCTTGGTGCCTTGAGTTGCGCCCTCACTTTCTGCCGTGCTGTACACGGACTCTGGCGAAGAACGTAAGGCATTCGTTATTATGACGTCATCGCCAGTTGATTCTGAGTGTGCCAGTTCCCCCGAGCGGTCGTCGAGATTCCTCTCCTGTGCTGTTACACGTTGCCGTTTTCTTGGTGACAATCTCAAGGACCTTCGTCTACGAGACACTCGCTTGCGCGGATATTCGGCCACTGCTGCGTCGTCATCGTTGCTCGATTCGGACGCAGGCATGGCACTCAAGCGACTGCTGAGGTTTGCTTGGAAATCAGTGCTTCGTCTCTTTCTCACAGGCAACCGAAAGGACCTGAGCTTGCTGGGAGGGGAGATGCCTGCTCTTCCGAGGCAGCGAGGTCACGATTCCGCAAATGCTGTGACGGGCTGGGAGGGCCACTGGAATGTTTCGAAAATGTTGCAGTGCTGGCTTCCTTTTGCGGTGACGACTGAGTGGTCTGCTGCTCACCAACACTTTCCAAAACACTGTCAGGGAGATCTTTGCGTGGTGCATTGAGAATGTTAGCACTCGTGTACTCTTCATGCGCACTGCGATCAGCAGGTGTCCCCCCACTGTTTCGCATTCCTGGCCTTCCTCGGAGATGATCGCAGGCTTAGTTTTTGGTTCACAATGGTCTCCGGTAATGTGACGGTTTGTGCACTTTCTCCTCCTATGCCTCTGTCTTGTTTACCAGGTGGGGATTGTGTTTGGGTGCGAGAAGTCTTGCCGGGAGACGTTTCGCTCTGTGTCCTCAGGGGCGCCTTAGTCTTCTCGGGAACAACTTCGCTTTCGATGGACGTGCCGTCAGAGCTTTTCTCCCTCGGTGCCGAGATTCTACTTTCGTGCCGAGAGGGGCTCCCACCTGAGCTTGTCTTGGGACTGCTGAGAAAGAATGAAGATGACAGCAATAGCTTTTTACGTTTCGTTTTTCCCCTTCCACGTTGGCTCACAAGTGGCGTACCGTGGTTCTGCGAAGACGATGCGCCACCTTGACTCTCCGTTTCCAGAACCACCTCAGTTTCTGTGTCACACTTGCCTGCTTCGGCTTCACAGCCAGTAACCCTCTGTCGCTTGGACTCGTCGTCGCTGCTACTGTCTTCCACGATGACTGACGCGGCGCTCGGCGAATCGTGGCGAGGCCTGACCTGCGTCTCGTGTGGCGCGTGTGTGACCCTGGCGAGGAGTTTGCTCGCGTCGGGAGACTCGTACAAGTGTTTCCAAGGGAGTATTTTCTTCAGGTAATGCTCCTTCAACGACTGCCACGAGTGAGCACCGGGCACCACGCCGGCCGTAGCCATTTCTTTGTACACCTGGTTGCCACGGACGCGCACGTTGGGCTTTTTCGCCACGTACTTCGCTATCGCAATCTGTTCGCCGAGCGTGTACTCTCTTCTCGAGCGAACCGAGCGCAGTTTTCGCTCTTTGAAGTCGTCTGCGTCGTCGATGCTCACTACCTCTGGCGCTCTCGGAATTTTGAAGTCTTTGAGAGGAAACAGCTTGTTGCTGCCACAACAAGCGCGTATGTAATTGGCGGAGAACACGTCCTCGGGGCCCTGCGTAGTTGCGATGGAAGAGGGAACCAAGTGGACGGCATCGGGATTCTTGCCCGGCTGCAAGAGAACACCGCCTCCGTTGAGTATGAGCTCGCGTATTTCCTTTCGCTCCGGGCAGGGCACCATCGCGAAGCACATGGGGCCGCCGTCCGCTTTCACGAAGAGCGCTTGTCTGTACGGCTTACTTGCCATGATGTTAGCCTTCGAGGACTTTCAGGCTTTCGCGCCTGTTGGCATTTTGCAACGCTAGCAACGCCCACCTGACCGTCCCATCTAAGGGCTCCGTAGCCGCTGCGCATGCGTGAGGTGAAAGAGGAAAAAAAGAACGACGGAGAGGACAACTTTTTTTTGCCGGATGTGACGTGTTACGCTTTGCTTTATTTGTTGAGTTTTTTTTTGTGCGAGTACTCTCGAATCCGGGCCGCTCCACGATTCGCGCGCGGGGCTCGTCTCGTTCGAGCGCCGCGCCAGCCGCGCGCAAATTTTGCGTAGGGTGCCTCGACGCGTGCGCTCGAAAGCGTGCATGCCTTGATGCACGCTTTCGCGCGCACGCGTCGAGGCACACTAATTTTGCGCTCTACTTCGCTTGTGTTTCGTACAATCCTTGATTAGCATTGCAGTAGGCCACGGCTCGATGACAGTTTTGATTTAGCTGTCGGTTCTACCGCGACTCACCTGAGAGCAAAGGTGAGTGTAGTGCTACAAGTGTCGTGCGATCAAACCGTCGCTTTTTTTAACTTACACATGAGTGTGGATTAGGGTGGTTAATATGATAGCTGAATTTCTGGGAGCTTGCGGGTTAATATATTCTTTCATGAGCACTTGCGCCGTTCCTATGCGAGTAATCAGCAGCACGCGCGTGTGTTGCCGTGGCTTTCGTTTCGACGTAAAAAGAGCGGCGGGAGCTCGTACGCTTCAACGATTGCATGTACTCAGTTGTAGTGGCAGAGCTGCCGGGACGTATGTGCGTGTGGTTTTTCTTTGTGTACCTGAGATAAAAGTAGCATTTGTTAGCTTCTGCTTGCTCAGCTTTCTCAGCCTGCTCATTGGGTGCTGCACTGGTAGTGATACTGGTGGTGCTCCAGTAAATTTAGTCGCGTTCTAGCATTAGGGAGTTTTCGAATAGCGTATACGCTAAGTTAGCGGGCGTTGCGGGCGTAGCGTTAGCGTAAGGGCGCCATGAGTTTTCGAATAGCGTTTGTCACCCACCAGCGCTAACGCCGCAAAGGGGCTTTGCGGGCCCCACGCTATTTCGGATTTCTTGCGGGCGGCCCGCAAACGCTAACCGTGGTTAGCGTTACGACGCATGCGCAGTGGCAGCGACCGCAACGGTAAGCGAACGCAAAGCTTTGCGTACGGTATTCGAAAACTCCCTATTATCTGTCTACGCACTTATCAAGGCGTTCTGCACACAGCTGATGCTTATCACTTAGATAGTGTAAATCGCCGCAAGAGCTTATGTAATTGCACTTAGAATTGTTCTGGAGAAAGCACAGTGCATGGCAAAGGCAGCCATAAAATGCACAGTAGCATATTAATCCAAAGAATTTGCTTACAGCTTGCTTGACAATAAGTTGTTGGGAAAGAATTGCGTTGTCTCAGTGGTCTCGGCTCTGGCCAATTTTTCCGTGCCATCACTGTTCTCCAGTGCTTTGTGCATAAGAGCCCCTATTATTCATCAAATGCAACTTCAGTCTGTGACAAATTTAGGATTTCAGCGTTTTGGCCTACTGAAGGAAGCTTCATATCATTTATACTGATGTACAAATATCATGCTCAGTGACTTGCAACTCAAAACACTTGGCAGAACGAACTCCAAGATTTCAAGCGGCTTCCACTTGCCCTTACTTTTATGACTAAATGCTCATTTGGGTGCGATTGCAAATGAAACAAGAATGCTTAGTCATGGAAATTAAGGAACGTGGAAGCTATACACAATCTCGGGAGCTCGTTGAGCAAGATGTTTCATGTTAAGTCATATTGCACTTGGCAGGACACTCTTCTTCAGAAGATTTTCATAGATCTGAAATTTTGAAAAGGTGGTAGTATATTATTGCACCTTCAGCACTGACTCGGTGCCTTACATATGGATGCGGTTTGGTGTATTGTTGCTTTTGATACTGACGTGCATGTTTAACTGTGAGTAAAGCTTTTTGAACAAGCTCATGCTCTCTTTACATGGCATTGGCGATATCGTGATGAAGAGCTTATTGCCTTGCTCACTTGCTTGTAGGGATTGAGCAAATTTTAACAGCAAAAGCTGTTTAAGCCGAGTATTTGTTCCTGACAGGTGAACAGAAATGATCATCATCATGAACTAGCGCTCACTCTCTTCATCCTCTTCGTCATCTTCTGCTTTGCTCCCAGAACACGTGCACTGATTTGTCCAACATGGCCTCCAATGGTTCTGATGGGTGAGGGAACGATTACTGAGAGAAAGAAAGAGAGAGAGAAATTCTTGGTCAAAAAGATAACTTTTTGACGGGGCAGGATCCGAACCAGTGTACCCATGATCCAAAGGCAAGTATCGTAAGCACTCGGCTTTCCAGGCACGCTAACAGAGCATAATATAACCTTCTATACCAAAGGGGTGGGAAACGGAAGGGAAGATGAGATATGTGAAGGTGAGGGAAGAGAGTAAAGCACAGCATTGAAAGAGAGAAATAGAAAAAAAGGGAAGAAAAACAGAAAGAGATAGAAAGGAACAGGAAGCAAGAAATAGAGAGAGAGAAAGATGGAAAGAGCGAGAGCTATAAAGAAATATATAAAGAGAGAAAAAAAATAAATAGAAATAAACTCAAAAAAAAAAGACGTAGAAAAAGGTTGGAGGACGTTTGACCTTTGCCTCAAGAGTAGAACCCGATAGCATAATCAGGCTCTGTTCGAATTGCCTTCTCAATTGCTAGCCCTGCCTTGCTCCTCATTGGATGCCTCAACCGTGTTGCAAATAAAGGAACATCTGTGAGAGTAACATTGGCAGTTTAAAGCTATCCTAGAATGCCCACGGCAAGTACCTTAATAAAAACAGCAGATAATGGAAGCCAAGGAAGGTATAGGGGACGTTAATTGTACTGTTTTAAGCGTATTGTAATAATTATATGGATGTGAAGAATGTAAAGTGGACTAAGAAAAGACAACTTGCTGCTGGCAGAGACCGAACCTGCCACCTTTTGATGCGAAGGGGGCAGGTTCGGTTTCTGCCGGAAGCAAGTTGTCTTTTCGTCCACTTTACATACTTCACATCTATAACCTGCAACATCTAGAACCTGCAACCTTTGGATCCGGAAGTTGCAGGTTCTGGAAGAATATTGAAAATTTTAAATTTCATTAGTTTATTTGTATAGATGACAAAAATAGAGAACCAGGGGTGCTATCGCGGAACGATTCTATTCCTTTTTCTATTCTTTTCGCCGCCATTAGCCGTTTGTGATTGGTCGAAGCGTCCGTCCATCAAGCAGCCGTAAAAAGGCGTGACGTCAAAATGGCGTTACCGCACAACGGGAGCCAGCGTCGTGCGTTCCCGCCCACTGCAGACGTAAGCTTCTACGTCACGCGGAAGAGATTTGGAATAGAAAAATTAATCGTTCCGCGATAGCACCCCAGATGTCGAGATGCTGCTATTAAGCATCCAAGGGCCGTGCTTCTGCTGGGAAACTGTTCTAGGGACCAGACAAGGTGGTGTTCTGCTGTACCAGGGCACCATGTAGGCAAGATGTTCAACTGAGCCAGACAAGGTTGCAGGCAGCTCACTCTTTCGGGGCAGCTGATGACGAGGACTTCCGCTCCTGACTGTTCCAGGGACCTGGCATGGTGGTTGCTGTATGGGTTGCAGTTGTGAGTGACTGCTGCTGTTCTGTTCTTGTTGCCAGTGATGAACATAGCAGCTGGAGCTTCTGTGCAATTTCTGAAGCTACAGTGGTGGCATTATTGCCACTGCTGTGACTCTAAGCTGCACTGTCCCATGGGCCTATGGGGATCCCACGAGCCAGGCAATGCTTCAAAGCAACACCGTCGCTCTCAACGTGTCAATGGACTCCCGCAACAAAGGATAGCCTGGCAAGAGACATTTAAATTTTCAGAAACTCAATTCTTGGGGCAAATAACTATGATACTGAGGTCATTCCATGATTATTTAGAAAAGTGGTTCATGACTGCTTTAGGCAGTGCCTATCTAACCACAATATTACCACATGGTTGCAACGGTGAAGGAGGAAGCAGTCAGGCTGTTAAAGGCAAGATGCTTTATTGTACATACTTGTGCCCAGGAAATGAAAAATCAGTCGAATACACGCTGTACACTGATAACAGCAAAATCAGTCATCGGCTGTTGGTAATCTGATCAGCGGTAAGGCCCGTCAGCATTTATACATGTGCCATAGAGGATTCCAGCCTTATCATTGATGGCGTGTTAGTTCCAGAGTGAACTCCACTGTTTACATTGTGTGCTCGAACTTATCAGAAGGTTCTAAACTAATTGGGAAGGTTCCCAGACATTTGGGCACGGTTAGTGCAAGGGAGTGGTTACATGTGTAACGGGCCGTTTACATAAAAATAGAAAATGAAGTACACATGGCAGTATTTCAGTTCTAGTTATACTATGTACTTTATGTGAGTGTTCTAGCTAATTCACCAACTGCCTTGATTTAATATTGATCAGGGTGTGTGTGTGCAACAATGGATTGTTCTTTTTGTCACGAACATCTCTTTGCCTTTTTAATGCATTGAAGACAGTAACAACCAACTTTTGTGGTACCTGTTTTCTTTAATGAAGGAAAGAAGTGTGAGTTTAAGGGCTAGTGTTTCTTTGTTAAACACAATATTAATGAGAACTAACAGACAATGATGCTAAGGAAAGTATAGGGGACGTTATTAGAACTAAATTGTAATGTAAATGTGAAGAAAGAAAGTGTACGAAAAGATAACTTGCCACCGGCAGGGACCGAAACCTGCAACCATAGGTCGGCAAAATAAATGGAGCTCACTCAGACTCACTCAGTAAATATATTTTTCGCTCACGACTCACTCGGACTCACACTCACGAAATTTCTCTTTAACCAAACTTACTTAGACTCACCGATGTTGTCGTCAACCGGACTCACTCGGACTCAGACTCACTAAACGTTTCCTCAAACGGACTCACTCGAACTCATACTCATGAATATTTTCGCCAACCTGACTCACTCGGACTCACCAAAACTTTCCTCAAGCGGACTCAGTCGCACTCAGACTCACCAATATATAACTCAGCTGAACTCACTCGCACTCAGACTCACGAAAATATAACTCAACCGGACTCAGACTCACCAAAATTTTTGTCAACTGGACTCACTCGGACTCACAGACTCGCCATACTTTTTCTCAACCAGATGTACTCAGACTAAAAATCAGTAATATTCGATTTGTTCCGGCTCATACCATAAATGTTGAAGGAGTGACGATTGTTATAGCGCACTCAGGGCAAGGACAAAAGGTACACGAAGACGAGCGCCTGAGTTCGCGCTATAACAATCGTCATGACCCACCAACTAGCCCAAGCCGCCACCTGTCGAAGGAGTACCATGAAAAAGCTTATGTAGAATAACACATGTAAATGGTTTACAAATGCCTGGCCACCTTGAAAATATATATATGATAGTTTTCATCATAAAAGAAGTTATTTCCCGTGCATCTCAATGTCTATAGTAAAGATAAATTCAACATTACACGCGATTTTTGCAGTATTGAGAATGTTTTCTTTAAAGATAAGACTTGGTCTACATACTTTTGAGGAAAATTATGTTTTGATTCCTGTTACCTTTCGCATGCCCTATGGCGCACGCGCCATTTGTTTTCAATGGGCGAGCACGCGTGTGCGTTTTTTGCATAACCAATTAAATGAAGTCCTTTCTTACACTTTGCCGTTCGAAGGCCTGATCACGCAATTTCTTGTGAACGAAGAAAGCTTCACATTACGTTATGACGCTTTTCTAAAAACGCTCGTGAAACTGCCAATGGTCTTACAGTCCGTTGACCGCTTTTTGACGAAGCGAAAAAGAAAATATGAGGCGGCCATCTTTTGCAGAATCGAGCTCGCCACTCTTGAAACATTGTGGAAACATGGCCTTATAGGTTTCATGGCTATGCCTCTCTAAAGTTTCGAAAACACCCGCCACGGTAATCTAGTGGTTATGGTGCTTGACTGCTGACCCAAAGATCACGGCATCGAATCCCGGCTGCATTTGATGGATGCCGAAATGCTTGAGGCATGCATGTGTGCTTATATTTAGGTGCACGTAATGAACCCCAGGTAGCCAATATTTCCGTAGCCGTCCACTACGGCGCCCCTCATAATCACATCATGGTTCTGGGACATTAAACGCCAACAATTATTATATTAATGTTTCGAATTATAGAAATGCTATGTTCGGTTTCAGTCGATGTGATGCTTTCGCAAAGTGATTGTGGATAATATAGGTTGGTATTTTACGTCGCAAAACCAAGATGTGGTTGTCAGAGATGCCGTAGTGGAGGGCTCCAGATATTTTGACCACCCAGGGTTCTTTAACGTGCACCTTAATCCAAGTACACGTGTTGGGACTACGTTTGTTTTTAGCAAGATGTTTTCCGGAGACGGCTAAGAACCAGTTGTCATAGTCAGTGACTGCTCTATCTCGTGGATAATGGTGGAGAGTCGTATGAGTACCACGCTGGATACGGACACGAGGCAAAAAGCAACGTGCATAGGCGCGCGCCGATGAGAGCCGGCCAGTGGGTTCAAAAGTATGGTCGAAGCTTGGTACAGACCATGCAAAATGAAGTGGCAATTTTCAGCTTTCCAAAAACCCCAATTGCTGACAGTCCAGCCAAATGCAAGAATGCCGTATTGAAAGGTGGGGACGCAGGCGCCGCTTCACAGTGATCGTACTAGTCCCCAGAAAGGACAGGAATATTCATTTTTACGAAAAAAGTCACTGGGCGCTGAACTGGCAACTGAAGGGTTTACTACAAATCAGACGCAATAAATTCACATAGCTAACCCTGCGCCATAAGCAATTTTATTTCTTTTTATTCTCACTGCGTCGCTGTTATATCTATCCTTAATAACTTATTATTTGCATTGTTTTTACTTTGATGTAACTGCTAATCTTATGCATTCTCAAATGCACAGCTCCCCTCTGTGATTCCTTCGGGCCTTCAGGGTACTATGAAATAAATAAATTATTGAGGAGCCTCTTTTCATCGGGTAAATGGCATTCGCCCAAATGCCGTTCGTCACCAAATGCCATCGCCAGAACTCATTCGACTGAGAAATGCATACTCTCGACGACGGCGCAGCTGACGAAGTGCGATGTACCTAAATTATATAAAATGACATCCTATCAGCTGGAAAGAAACTTTTCGCGTCTTTTATTTATTATTTACACTAATCACTCGACAAACATCTTCAGCTGGTAGACGCTGTACTTTGAATGCGACAGGCGCCATTTGCTTTTTACGCTGTGGATCCGAGTAGTCTGCTACGGTCGGTTGCAACGTCATGAAACAAAGCAACGAACTAAAGCTAACGGCAGCATAATATGCTTATTTCTACATTTAATTATTCTCGGAGGTATATCAAGCTTGTAAACGCATGTTTATTTTTTTTATTACTACTCTACATTTGCTCACTACAGAAGAAAATGTGATCGACATCATCAAGTCAAATGTCATTCGGGAACTGAATGCCTTCAGTGCCGAATGTCATTTTCTGTGCCCGTGTGGCACGGGTGTAACAGACTGATGGGCAGTTGGTGTGGGTTCATAATGACATCTAGTGATTCATGAAACATATGAGAAATGCGCTAATTTGTCTCCCATCAGGGGACCCTGCTCAGCGACTTATGATCGAAAGCCAGTGCTACAACGAATGCAAAAGGAGTGAGATGAAGGCAGGACATGCGCTTTTTTTTTCTTTTCTTCAAAGACTACATTCTTGAAAGATGCAGGGAGGGGGGTGAGGGGTGGAGAGCAGTGCTCGAGTCTCGTATATTTCTGAGACCGCTCCTTATCTTCATACCAGCGCATACTCCCCCCCCCCCACCCTCTATCTTTCCCATTAAAGAAGTACTGAAACAAAATTTTGAAGGCAAGATAACATGTGGGATAGATTTGTGTATACACACGCGCATCATCTACGAAATATTAAGAGAAAATATAGACTAGAACGTATTTAAAATCCATTTTAAAGTTCGTATCGTCCTACTGCAGCTAAACGTGCCTTCGTTTATTGTGTAAACAACCAACCACCCACTGCGTCACGAGTTTAAATATAAAACTCCAACCAAAATCGCCAATCGTCGCCACAGCAGTGGATAGAAGAAAGGAAGAAAATTAAGGGACCCTTAAGCTTCGCCTTTAAGAGTTGAACGCGATAGCCATATCCTGTCTCTAGTGCGTACTTCAATCACTTAGTGCATACTATAAAATGGGTAGTATGCTTTAAACCACAAGCTATTATGCGTGGGAAATGTGTTCGAACTTGCTATGCACCCACTACGTGGTATTAAGGGAATAGTACACGCAGTAACGTTTGTGCCTTTTGTAATGGGTGGCCGGCTTTGAACCACGATGTCGTTATGATATTCACATGTTCTGACGCCCGATGCCAATGTACGCTTGTACCACGCAATATTACTGCAATGTTACATGTTGTATTGGGACGCCAGTATACAGGACACGTGTGTTTGTAAAGCATGAAAGTTATTTTCACTGCATTTCCAAGCAGAGGAAGGTTTTTTCAACGTAATTCCAAGCAGGAGCGTGGCTGTGTGGTAGAACACCTGCTTGCCACGCAGACGGCCTGTATTCAATCCTCACTCGGACCCGGAATTTTTTATTATTTATTTTATTTTCGTCTGTCTCGATTTTTTGGTCACAGACAAGATGATGATTTTTCGCTCACAACCAACGACGCCAGTGCCAACGCCGGAATTTCTGCGAAACGAGCTCTCTAACCCTATCGCGTTAAAAATAATTCGTGACCTCTGCACCAACGGCTATACAAAGGCGTTTATTCGCAGAGCCCTCTGTAAGAGAAAAGACGGGGGAAACGTGACACCAACGGCGCCGCAACGACGCTGTGTACCAATCCCCTACATTGCGGGCGCGAGCAAAGCAATAGCCCATATATTAAGAAAGGCAGGGGTCGACGTTGCCCACAAGCCATCTACCACTATCGGCAGTTTCATCCCTCGGCCCGAAAACTGCGCACCTGCGGAAAAAGCGCAGGGCATTGTGTACCGGATCATGTGCGCCGACTGCCCCGCTTCCTACATTGAGGAAACCAAGAACTTCCATGAAAGAATGCGGCAGCACAAGAATGACCTCCGTCATTTGAACAGTGGACGGAGCGCAGTGACAAAGCACTGCTAGCAGTTTGACCACCATACCAGTCCAGACGGCGCGGTGATTTTGGAAGAAGAAAAGAATTCTCGCCGGCGGCCCCCTCCTCGAATCCTGGTACGTTGAGCAGCGGGAAAGATCAACCACACCACGGGGGCACTGCCCTCCCTCTACTGCCAGGGCTTGCGCGAATCACGTCAAACCATCACGCCTGGCAAGAAGGTGTTGCACATCTCGGGCCTTCTCACCCCTGAAGAAGAAGCCGATGAGGCTTCGAAACGTCGCGGTTTCTTAAAATAAATTTTGGCATTGAGTTTTCTCTTTTCTCCAGTTTTCTGTTATCCCAACCAGGCAGACTTCTGCCGAATGTTCACCTTTGAAAGAATACAGATATTTGTGTTGCAGGCCCCAAGCCTAGAGTGTCGAGCTCGCTGCTTCGTTTTGTACTCTCCTTGCATTCCTTGGGCTGTATTAAGAGCTCGAAAGCAAGGTACGAGAAACGAGCCTGGGAAACGCCCGTGCCATGAAGCTTTTTTGCCGTGTGAACTGGACGAACACAATGACGGCTGAGGGACCACCGAAAGTTCTTCGGCACGTCAACGCTGTCTATGAATGGAAAGGTGTTTGAATAGGAAAAGAAAAGAAAAAAATACGAAAAAAGAAACGGGTGTTGCTTTGTTGTGTCGGCAAGGACTGAACTGCAGGCGTGGTGGGAAAATATGGCAGCAATATCTCCTAAAGAGAGTCTAGACTTCAAAGAGGTCATTAAAGTTTAAAAGCTCCTCGAATTGCCTTGAGGTAACAGAATTCTTTGACCACATTACAGCCCAAAGAAATTTGTTTTTGCGCGTGATGAAGCGCCGCGTATGGCATGAATGGTGCGTTTCTACCACCTTCCTCCTTGAAATCCGGTCGCCACAACTTTCAAGGTACCACGGGGGCAACCTTTATCTAACCACTTTAAATAACGCAGCCGCCGTTTAATTGGTAGCGAATGACATGACGAAAGCCGATGGTCTGTGTCGTCGCTACATTTTTAACAAAGCTTGAAATTCGGCGAGATGGTGCATAGCTATTGGAAAATTGTTGAGCACAAAACAATGCATTCAGAAGGCATTCACAAGCACCCGTCCTGTCTCTCTTGTACTTGTGAATGTCTTGTTTGGTGCTCAAAAATTTCCCAATTGCCACATTTATTCATGGAAAAACCGAAGCGGTATCTAAGGACACAAGCGGTTCAATGCAACAGAGAGCGAAGGGGCGCTCGATGCTCGCGAATCGTGCTGCTTTGTCGTCTTTGAATCCACATGAATGATGAAGCTTGGACATTGCACTCATTCTCCGTTGGATTAGGTACATAATTGTAGATCAAACTCGATGTGGACCACGATGTCGTTTAATAAAAGTGGCCTAGAGTTGGACGTGTGTCAGAACATGCTGCACAGCCCACTTACATACTCTCGTATGTGAGGGCATGGACAGCTTGACAATTTGAAAAATAATTTCTTTGGCTTTACAAGACGGAACATCTATACGATTACAAGGCACGCCATAAAAGGAGGCTATAAATATTTGTAGCCATAGGTCGGCAAAATAAATAGAGCCCACGCAGACTCACTGAATAAATGTTTTTCGCTTAGCACTCACTAGGACCCAGACTGAACCAAAATTCTGCTGAAGCGAACTCACTCGGACTCAGACTCATTAATATTTTCTTCAACCGGACTCACTCGGACTCAGACTCACCAAAATTCTGCTGAAGGGAACTCACTCGGATTCATACTCACCAAAATTTTCCGCAAGCGGGCTCACTCGGACTCATACTGACGAAAATATAACTCAGCCGGACTCACTCAGGTGCAGACTCACGAATATATTCGTCAACCGAACTCACTCGGACTCATACTCACCAAAATTTTGCTCAGGCAGATTCACTCCGACTCAGACTCATCTAAGTATAACTCAGCGGGACTCACTCGAACTCAGACTCACCTAAGTATAATTCAGCCGGACTCACTCAGACTCACACCACAATGTGAGTCTGAGTGAGTTGACTCATGAGTGAGTTTGCCGACCTATGTCTGCGACCTTCGAATGGACGCGTCCGATGCTCTACCACTGAGCTACGGTGGCAGTCATCCCTTCGTACACTTTATAGGGTATGTGCATTTAAACGTGGCAGCGTCAGTCAGCGCCGCCTGTTGCCATTATGCCAAGTGTGGGACACTCTCTTTTTTTGCTTGTTGGCGTCGCGTAGCATGTGATCGTATTACGAGCTGGCAGCTGACTAATAAACCCTCGCATACTACTTGAAAGGCATCAAGTCTGCCAGAACGAGACCCTCGCTATGAATGAAGGAAAGAAGTGTAAGTTTAAGGGCTCGTTTTTCCTTGTTAAACACAATATTAATGACAACTAACAGACAATAATGCCAAGGAGAGTATAGGGGACGTTATTAGAAGTAATTTAATGTAAATGCGGTGGCAAGTATCTTTTCATCCTCTTTTCTTTCTTCACATTTACATTACAATTACTTCTGATAACGTCCCCTATACATTCCTTGGCATCATTGTCTGTTAGTTCTCATTAATATTGTGTTTAACAAAGAAAAACGAGCCCTTAAACTTACACTTCTTTCCGTCATTCATAGCGAGGGCCTCGTTCTGGCAGACTTGACGCCTTCAGGTAGTATGCGAGGGTTTATTACTCAGCCGCCAGCTCGTAATAAGATCACATGCTACGTGACGCCAACAGGCAAAAAAAAGAGTGCCCCACACTCGCCGTAATGGCAACAGGCGGCGCCGACTGGCATTCCCACGTTTAAATGCACATATATACCCTATAAGGTGGACGGAGGGATGACCGCCACCGTAGCTCTTCATAGAGCATCGGACACGTTATTCGAAGGTCGCAGGTTCGGTCCCTGCTGGTGGCAAGTTATCTGTTCGTCCACGTTTCTTTCTTGACATTTACATTACAATTACTTCTAATAATGTCCCTATACTTTCCTTGGCATCATTGTCTGTTAGTTCTCATTAATATTCTGTTTTCTTTAATGCAATGGAAAGCTTTGCAGTCATTATGTCATAACATGGAATGGCAGCTTGTTTGTCAGAATTTTCTTGTGAGTGCAGTGCCGATGAAGTCTTTCATACATCACATGCAGCAAATAAGGGAGGCCTTGTCTATAAGAAAGTAATGTGTTTATCGAGCCTGTGTTGTGGCAGCTTATCTTTGTACGCTGAGGTATGCTGCACAAGCGTGCACAATGGCTCGATAGCTTTTCAATTCCAGTAATTTTTGTGAAGGCAGCACTACTGCTTAGAGTTAACTCCATTTACATGGTCGTAAGCGCAGAATAAAGTAGGGATGTGTTGTAATACTATACATACTGTAATTTTATGCACAGATTATGGTGCACCTATACAAATGCTCCAGACTATAGAAGCTTTTAGCTTGTCCGCTGTTCCGGTATATGCAAAGGAGTTAACAGAATACCGGGTACCGGTCTATTGTACTGACATCTTACGGTTCTTCGTGCAACCACAATTACACACACGTTTGTTTGTTTTTAGTCTTCTTGAGGGAAGAAAATGTTTAAAAAGTCAACTCAGGTCAATATTGGACCGCTGCTGCAAATTTACACCACTAGGGAAGTATAATTCGCTAGGTTTGTGCAATAACAATTCTATGCTTACCTGGTTCATCTCTTGCCTGCCGCGGTGGTCTAGTGGTTTTGGTGCTCGACTGCTGACCCAAAGGTCGCACTTGCTGAGGACCTTAACTATTTTAGAAAAACACCCCCCTCCGTCATAATTTCAGGGGAGGGGCTAGGGCACCCCCTGGCTACGGACCTGATTACCTGGTTCATCTTGCCCTGACAGATGGCACCAATATCCGGCTTCTCACGGATACGGCATCCGGTATAACGCTAACGCAAAGAAGTTTGCGGACAGACTTTTATGTACAGCAATCCGAACGACCCCTTCGCACATTGCAGAGGCTTGTCCTCCAGGCAATGTAATGTACTGGTTTTTTGTGGCCTTCAAACGCAACTTAAATATAGAGATCCTACTGAAATCACGAAAATAATGCCCAATTCTGTCGCTATAATTTTTATGGTATTTATTTTTGCAGAGATCTAATTCCATGTTCCTGTCAGTTGTTAATAGTTTTCAAGTAATAGTCTCAACTTAGTTGATCACCTTGCAGCTGAATATTTAAGTAGGCAGTAAGGAAAGAAGTGTAAATTGAAGGGCTCGTTGCTTTGTTAAGCACAACATTAATGAGAACTAACAGACAATAATGCCAAGGAAAGTATAGGGGATGTTATTAGAAGTAACTGTAATGTAAAATGTGAAGAAAGAAAAGTGGACGAAAAGATAACTATGTTTACAAAAAGAGAAATGCGCGACTATTTTTTCAACCTTGCCTAGTGTCTTTCTTTATAGCATACTGTATAAACGCCACCAGAATGTTATCATTACTCACTGTATCGCATTTTTTTTGTTTTTGTCATGTTTATTTTGATATTGTTCAGTGTATTCATGAGCGCAGATGCATAGTTATTTAGTTTGTTCTGTGTCTATTTGTTCTACTGCTCTATTTGTACAATATTCTTCTAATTTTTTTTGTTCATTTTTCCTGCTTACATTGTAGCTAATTTCTTAAGAGCTTGAATTTCGAAACTGCTGCCATGTACAGGGGGGGTCAAAAGTTCCAAGGCCACACTTCCATAGGAATACATGAGATAGTGGCCTGGGAACTTTTGACCAGCCCTGTACGTGGGGCCTCAGGCACTCTCAAGTGGTTTTATACCCGCTTTTCGCCTGAGGGACCCCCCCAACTGGTTGAAAAAGACTTGCTGGAAAATAAAGATTTCATAACTTGCCACCGGCAGGGACCGAACCTGCTACCTTCGACTAACGCGTCCGATGCTCTACCACTGAGCTACGGTGGCGGTCATCCCTCCGTACACTTTTTTTTGAAGAAGAATGCTTTATTTTCAATGAAATGGTTTACAAAAAATTTCTGCGAAAACATCCAGGATCCGTAGCCAATATGGCTAGTTAAGGATCCGTTACAGACATTAATGCATGTTGTGGTTTAATTTGCAGTACAATCTTTATGCACAGAATTCCATCACAAATCACATATTGAAATACGCTTATGTAAGAAAAAGAAAAACAACAGAATTAATATGACATGTACACACAGTTCTGCGACATTAATATGGCAATTGGTAATTCCCCGATAGAAAAAGTTTCCTTAGTGATTGCGTCATATTTGGCAAATATTTGATTGGGTTGGAATACTGTTCCAAATTTTAGCACCAACAAAGGGTATTGTACGACGGCCGTAAACATTGTGCACTATCGGCAGATTAAGGTTTTGCTGTTCTGCCTGTCAGTGTGACCTCTGGGTTTTAATAAAATTGATAGTGAAAGGGTATAGTACGTGCATTTAAACATGGGAGCGTCAGTCAGCGCCGCCTGTTGGCGTCACATAACACGTGAACTTTTTACGAGCTGGCAACTGACTAATAATCCCCCGCATACCACCTGAAGGCACCACCTGTCCCTGCCGGTGGCAAGTTATCTTTTTGTCCACTTTTCTTTTTTCACATTTTACATTACAGTTACGTTCTAATAACATCTCCTGTACTTTCCGTGGCATCATTGTCTCTTAGTTCTCATTAAAGTAGGTAGTACAGTCACACGTAAATAAACACACTGTAGAATGAAATGTTAAGTTTAGATAGCTTAAGAAGAGAAGTGGCCAAAGCACTCAGCTTTATGCGATACCTCGAAAGACATGGGCAAATTATCAATTGGATACTTGTGTACGTATAGAGTACTTTTAGTTAACCATGAAAAAACTTCAGATTTCTTGGTATACATTTTAGTTTGGACATTAAATTGAGGTGAGATGTGCAGTCGAATACTTTATGAAAGCTTTAAAAAATTGTCAAGTTGCTCTTGACTGTTTTGCACTGTTATTAGGTTAGTCATATGGAGCTATTGTGCAGCGGTTGAAAGGTCACACTGAAACCGATATTGGCTCTCGGGTTGTCTATTTGCGAAGGATTGGCTTTTTCTTAAAAGGAGCTCAGGTGTTTATAGATGAAGTGTTGCAGTGGTGGTCACAGCGCATTCGCCAGCTGAGGGAAGGTAGGAAAAGAAGACAGTCTCGTCACTAGATTCAACTTGATAATGCTTTTTCTTTTTGTTTTGAGAAAGCTACTCTTGAAGTTGAGGTGCTGTTCAGATGCACTTCTCATCAAAGTTTGCTTTTGGTAGTTTTTAGGTGAAAGCTGATTGCACATGCATGGCTCTGATTTGGCTGGTGATTTAAATTCAGCTGTGGTTGTGCCCCCTTTCCGTGCTATTTGCCATAGTAGCTGTCCCTCTTTCTCCCTGCTTTTCTTTTGTGGCTATGGGAAGGGGCAGCTTGGCCAGCTAGCCCAACAAACAGTACTCTCGACTAAGTAATCTTACGTGTACGCAAAGTATTAAAATAATGCCTGGCCTGCGCAGAAAGTGCAGCACAGTCACAGTGAAAGATGAGAGAGTGGCATTTATAGAGCCCGTTGTAAACTCTCTTGGGGATACCTTGCAAGTATACTTGAAAGTTACCCACTACCATGGTTGTCGGCAGGATTTTCTTGGGGGTGCAAACCCGTGTCGCGTCGTGGCTGGGGGGAGGGGAGAGCACTGGCTTAGCTGGGGTGGGGGGCAAGTGCTGTGTTGGCTTGAGGGGGGGCAAGTGCCCCTTTTGCACCCCCTGCCCGACGCCCATGCCCACTACGCCATAAGTGATGATTTTTGTCAAGTTGGGGACCACCAACTATGCCACTATTCGTCACTCTACGAAGAAGAGAGGTGGTACCCGCTACACATCTGCAAGGCATTATGTGCACTTTGTTGATACGGGGACTGATGACGGTGAAGAATTATGGTTGAGCCTTTTGTAATGGGCTGGAAGCGTTCAATGACCGACTCATTACGCAAGTTGCATTTTGCGGCACCTGGCTACACAATTCACATTCTGTGATGCCTGGTTGTTATTTTACTCTTCTACCACGCTATATTAGATATGTTAACGTCGTTCCTTTCCGACATGAAGCCTGTATAGTGTTTTTTTGCAATGGAGTTTTAAGAACCGGCATGGCTCTGTGGTATAACAATGGGCTGCCACGGAGAGGGCCCAGGTTCGAAGCACGTTTTATCATGGATGTTATTAATAACGAGGACCCGGGGTCGCAGGTCAGGAACACGTCTTTACTTCCTTAGGGCTCGCTCCGAAACCTAACTTCGTTCTCCTCCTCCTTTCCTACGTCTCTTGCCTCTCCTAAGCCCCTGCCCCACTTCTTTATTTTCAACATCCTCCGAGGGGACGGGACGAACGTGACACAAGCGATTTTGTTTCTTCTCACGGGCACAATCTATGTGCAGGTCTTCAAAACGGGGTCTCGTTCAAGACGCACGAAACAAGCTCTGTCCATTGCATTTCGTCCGGAATGTAGTGATGTCACTCGGAGATGTGTTTCCTTGCTCCATTGCCGCGACTCCGACATGAATCTCCGTTGAAGCCTGGTCCAGGAGGCAGCGTGCTGATCTGGGAGGGAAATGGTGTACGCTTTTCCATCTGCGCCGTTTCCATGCCGGCATGACACTGCTGGTGTGCTCCTTATTCAGGTGCACCTGTAGGCTCTCTTCCAGAGCGTACTGGCGTTGTGTTCTCCACGAAACGCCTGGAGACCCGCAGTGATCCTTGTCCCTGTGGCACGAGCTGTTTGACACCAGTTGTTTGGAGGCGGGTGCCAATTTGGACGCATCTTTCGATCGGTTGATCACATCAGCTGTGAGTCCCTGTGCCTGGCTCTTTCTCTGCTGCATGGGAATGTGCTCCTTGAGGTGCTTGCACAGTTTTGGGCGGTGGCGGTTTTGCTTCGGCGCCGTCCGCAGGGCACTCCACTTTGCTTCCAGAGGCGTAAGCAACGCTTTCACTTCTTTGCCTAGGCGATCATCCTCTTGTTCGGTCATAACCTTGTCTAGTTTCTCAAAGCTGAGCGGAACAAAGTCCTGTCGTCTAGACTGTACATCCAACGACGAGGACACCACAGGAAATATGGCAAGACTGCCAGCTTCACCACCGAGAAGATCGAAGGAGCCATCATTGCTGGCAGGCAAGCGTTCGGCAGGTTCTTCATTTGCACGCTTCCTCAGCTGGTCACTGACAGAAACCTGTTCATCCTCTTCAACCTCATCATTCATGCCGCCGCTTCCACCATTTCCACAACTTCCGCCTGCACTTTCGAGACTGGCTATCGGTTGATCCTCGTCTTTCGGTCCTTTAGTCTTCTTCGGAACTCTGCCACAATGCTCCAATGGCTGTTCCTCTCCTGTCCAGCTGACAGCGTGCATCGGTTGCACAGGAGGATCTTCCACAGTCGTCATCGGCGCTTGATAACTGCCAAAAGTGATCTGAATTATTGAATTCTGCGGTGACGGTTCCACCCTTCCGCACGCCGTCATGACCGATGCTGTGTTATTTCCTTCGACTTCCGTCGAAATATTTTCACATATTTCTTGACTCGCAGACAGTCCGCTTTCGTGGTTGGAATCTGAGCCTTCCACATATCTCGTGTCTTTTACCAAGCCTTCGGTGATTCTGTCGCAGTTGTTGGCAGTTCTACAGCCACCAACACGGTTGTAGATTCGACGGTCATGTTTGACGTAAGAAAGCGGCTGATAGCTTGCGTCACTTCAGCGAACAGACTGTTCGTGTTCATACAGGAACTGCTGCCCATCAGTGATTGCACGCAATACCTTCTCATGGTAGTCTGCAGCATCCTCAAGTTCCTGTTTAACTGCCTTGTCTTCAGTTACGTCGAGGATCTCCTTGTCTAGCTGGCGGAGCTCACCTTCTTTCGTCTTCAACACGGCGACGTGCCTGTTGACCTCGCGCGCCTCGGTATCGGGACCCTGCAGTAGTCCTGTCAGGAGCGTAATATTCCATGAGACGCTGGCCCTGACAGTCCCACGCACCTTCCGAAGACGCTCGACCGAAGTCATCGTCGTCCTGGAACGACCACTCCCGGGTTTCACGGCACCAAATATTAATAACGAGGACCCGTGGTCGCAGGTCAGGAACACGTCTTTACTTCCTTAGGGCTCGCTCCGAAACCTAACTTCGTTCTCCTCCTCCTTTCCTACGTCTCTTGCCTCTCCTAAGCCCCCTGCCCCACTTCTTTATTTTCAACAGATGTTTTTTTTTTTCTTTTTCTTATTTCGCGATAGTGCTTACGGACACTGGCGGCAGTGGCAACTACGGAGCCAAAAACGGCTGTTGTTGTGATCTCATAACAGCTTTCACTCTAAAAACTGCCTGTAGCATGCCCTCCAATGACATTTTCTGGCAGTTGACAGACATAACAGTTCTCCGGATATGGTAAGTTTTTTAGGCATGTGCTACAAATGCTAAACGAACGTTGATGCTGTGTGCAGCATTTGAACATTTTAATGACAGGAGTACACGCTAGTGATTCTGTGACTTATTTGTTACATTTTATAACCGCCTCAACACGAACAGCCCGAAGAAAGGCAAATGATATAGACTCATTGCATTCTTGACATAACACATATAATTCAATTTACATGTTACCTGCAATGTATGCATCACTTCTTGTGCATGAGACCATAGGCGAGCGCACGAGGGGTACGGCCGCCCGCCCCCTTTAGTCATCTAAATGGGGCTCCAATTCGGCCTCATACCGCTTCTCAATCAGACCTTTCACGTCATTTTGACGGTAATGGCGTTCAAATAGCCCGCCGGCTTAGTTCAAATAGCATGCGCATGCGCATTCATCTTTCAATCTCGGCGGGCGCCATATTTGTTTTCATTCGGGAAGTTGAGATGGTGGTTGCACCTTCGGAGCCCCGCGCCGTTGTTTTCTTGTGCGTGTGGAGCTCATTTCTACGATTTGTGCATGAGTGTGCGTACTTCAGACGTTTGCGTTCAAGTTGTGGTTTCTTCCATACGTAAGAGCGGCGCGTTGATAATCGTCAAGTCGAGGCTGTCCTGAACAACTATCTCAGGTGAGACGCGCCTTTGTCGGGCCTGAATATTCTTCAGCTGTGTTGAGTACTGGAAGCACTGGAAGTGCAGGCACTAGAATAATTGACTATATCAAAGCCATTCAAGTAGAACTTCTTGTTGGGCTAGTTGGTGCATGTTTAATGGGAGGAACAAGGCGACAACGAGACGAACACAAGGGCGTTCGTCCATGTCACTTGTGTTCGTCTCGTTGTCGCCCTATTCCTCTGGTTATATCAAAGCCGTATGGGTGCATCTTTACTCCCATATATGTGAAATGTGCAGTTTCATACCTCTGAAGATCCTTACGTACCGTTGAGTCGCTGACCGCAGCTGGCACCGTAAATATGTAGCACGTACAGTGCTCACGGATTCAAATGCGAGACATGAGGGATAAGTTATACGCGTACTCTCATTTAATGGTTTAGACTCGAATATTTGAATCAGGACCAGTCGTTAACGTCGCCAGAAACATTTTCGGGCGGGGGAGTGGCTTTCAACCATGTTATGCGTGTGCGTTTGATGTGCATGCACATGCGAAATTGAAAAATTGAGACATGCTTTGGGGTCGCGTCGTAATAAAGTGCCCGGCATCTTTTTAAACACTGACTAGAGATAGCTGGAGCACGTCATAAAACGTTTTTTGACCTTCATCCGCTCGGTTCAAGATGATAGAAGTCTTGTGCAGAATAGCAGCAGTGTGTAATTTGAACTCTCTCAGCTACAGTGAAAAGGTGACTACACCGAATGACATACTGCAATTTTTTTTGTTTATGCTAGATTTTTGAGGTATCAGGTTGCATGTCACATCTGAAGAGTTAGCAAAAGCAGCTGCTGGCCAAAGAGGCCTTAGCACTTAAAGAAGCTGTTGAAAGCGCGGAATGTTTGCAACATACAGATAAGTTGATTGATGTTTAGATTGTTCTGAAGCTTGGTCAACAGCATGTGCCAGATACCATAAGGAATAAGCGGACGAGCAAGACACAGGAATGTAAATGCTGCGGCCAGCGGCCACTATGGTTGGCACTGTGGTCATAAAGCTTATACATGCTTTCAAAAGAGCTGGGGGGTATACATAACTTCCAAGTGCGTCACACTACGGAACTCTGGGATATGATCTCGGCACATGCGCCGCCATCACTGAGCACATGGCAGCAGGCGACACCGAGTCAAGCTGTGTGGCTCTCGCATTTCGCGTCCGTCGCAATGGCGATTTGTGCGATATTTGACTGTTCACGAGAAGTAAGTGTACGCGAGATAAAAAAGGACCAGAAGCTGGGACGTGCTGTTTGCCAAAGGTGATCACAAACCCGTGCGACCGCATGAAAGAGCTGTCTGAGAAGCGGAGCACATGGCTCATGCGTGCATAAACAGGAAGGTTCTCAAGACTGAACAACGTACGTGTGTGCGGGCATCACTTCATAAAAGGCAAGCTATGTTTCCAAATCTCGTGTAAAGTTGTTTCACCCATTACGTGCGACACCATGGACTCGGACACTGCAGACAAGGAGGTTCCGAGTTGCCCATTCAACACTGCTTTGCTGCTGGCTGCATAATGTCCTGAGCGATTCTCTTTCGTCATACGCGCACTATGCCAAACGATCCGCCGCACAAACGTAAACACGGCGCGGTCACTGAGACGTATGCGCTCCGTGTGCTCGGTAATGGCGGACGGAAGACAGGAACTGACGTCACTTGCAAGTTATGTATAACAAATCTAATACCTGCGTCACACGGGCCCCTTTTGAAAGGCCGTCTAGACGCCACACCTCCATCGACTCGGTAGAATTGTTGTGCTGCTACACGGCAGTTTTCAACGGCTGTTGAGTGGTTCAGGTGTTTCTTGCAAATATTGTGTGGCGCTGCAAATCTTTGTTTCCGTTTCTATGTTACCGTAAGTGAAATAATATAACTACACTTAAAAGTACCCATGTGTCTGTTACTTTTGTTAAAATATTTCAAAAATTGTTTATGCGTAATTATGAATGCATGCTTTGTTTTTAAGTTGTTGAGCAGCGAAACTGTGGCCACGTCACTGCTTGTCAACGTTGGCACGTTCACGCTGTTTCCGCTTCTGTTGCTCAATAGCCATCGAACTTTCAACGGAGGTGTGGGGTGCTCCTTTGACTCGATAGACTATTGACTCAATGGCCTTCGAAATTGCCCATGTGGCAGCTTGTGCTTGACAGTTGAATCGATAGACCATGGCCTTCCAAACGCCCGTGTGACACGGGTATTAGTGTTGTAGCATCATCATCATCGCCCGTCATCATCATCATCAATTTCCTAGCCACCGTGCCGCGCCTCTTGCGCAGCTCATGCTGAGCTCGAGGTGCGAGCCAGACAGAACGAGCTCACACGCCCGGTGGTTTGGACGCTGCAGCCGCCGCCGCTCCGCTTTGGCCATTCCGCCTAGAGATAAAGTGGCGAGACCGGCACGGCCATGTCGGCCGCTGTCACGTCTTCTCACGTCTGTCGTCTCTCGCTACAGTGTTAAGTGCCATTGGCTTGTATTCGTACAAAGACATGTGGCACTGGCAGTCGCTGACGTTAACAGCAGGAAAGTCAGAATGGTGGCAGTATTACTTTGCAAACCTGGTCTGTCTGGGGTACTTGGCCTTTGGTTTTGCCCATCCAAAAGTCCATCATGCTGGATGGGCGGGCATCAGCATAAAAGTGGATATGGATCAGTGTTGCCAACCGTAGGGTAATTGCCCTACTTGTAGGGTATTTTCGGAATTTTGCGGCCAGCATAGGGTAGTAGGGCGGTAATACCAATTTCTTAACAGACGTGGGGTAATTTCCATATTTCTCTCACCGTCGATCAGCGAAAAAATGTAGACAATCCACGCGAAATATTTGAGCGTTACACTCCTAAAGAGATAAAAAAAAATTTTTTTTGAATAAAATTGGAACTGTCTTAATTCAGCATGGGGCAGAGAGAAAAGATAATATGTCACACGTTTCTGTGCTAGCATTGTTCATTATCACGAATGCTTTTTCCCTCTCCAACGTCTCCCATTCGTTCGTTGCGTGGAGGGGCTTTTAAATTTTGCGACAGCAGTCAGTTTCAGTTATTAACACAAAAACATTAGAGGCCTCATCAAACACGAAAAGTGACACCAAAAGAGGCTACTGCACTAACATGCACCCTACTGCATATCTTCATATTGAATTAAAACATGTTACGTCGTTTCTTTACCTTTCTCACACGTATGCATTTCTCATCTTTGCTTAATCTCGATTTATAACTACGCGTTCTAAGGCAACCTGACCTGGCTTCAAACAGCAAAGTGCTTCACCTTGAATTATCGTATAATGTATTCTTGCTGATTTAATGACCTTTGCCTTTTCAGTAGTTACTCAGAGCAAGTTTTTTTTTTTTTAAGTCGCTGCTTGCCAATACATCTTTTTGCCTCTATGACGCTTCACTTAACGTTATTTGTTTCTGCGTCGCTCACACTGCCAGCCGTATACTAATTGCTGATGAGTCTCCAAGCATTTTTTCAACTGTGAGTCAACGCTCTTCTCTTGAAAATACAGGAATGTTTTCCCTTCCTTTCTGCTGCACTTCATGTTCGCTAGCTCCTCTTCCAAACTAATTTTTAAACCGCTGAAGTCGCTACCAACTTGAACGCCGCCACACATTGGCATGTCGTACGGTGAAGTATAGTCTTTACTTTATTATCGTTACAATGCGCTATTTTTACGTGTAGGGTAAAATGTAGGGTAAGAAAAAAGTTGTGTAGGGTAAAGTAGAGTAATAACTGTGACATAGGGTAATTTCCAAAAATTGGTTGGCAACACTGATGTGGATACAAGTTCTCTTGTTTGTATCATTCCAAGGGCAACATTTGAAACACATCATGACTTTGTCCCAGCTGCAGAATACTTTCATAAAACCTTCGGGTTATTTAGGGAAAGTTTAAGCGCTAATTCTGCATGTGTAGAAAGAGACATAAAACATGCACAGGTGGGCACTGAGAAAAGAAGTTGAAACAATAAGTAGCTCTCTATTTGCTTTCTTTGCATATCAGTAGTTTTTCTACATTCTGTCGCTGTAAACCTCCATGCATGCACATTTCCTTCATCACACACTTCCACATACCTTCGACTGCTTTGCGCTGCGGGCAGCGGGGACTGATAATGGATCTTTTGTGATAGGCGCAGGCATCTAACCTTTATTTTAAGAGCAAATCGAATGGACCGCCTCAAGACTAAGCAGCCACCTTGATGAGTACAGACTACAAAAATTCTGCAGAAAGCCCGGTTGCTGCTTGCAAATCCTACTGTGGACTAGTCCAAGCAGTTAGGTATCAGTCGTGCGTGCGACTTCACCACTGGGTTTGCTGTAGTTGTGGTCCTCTTCACTGCCAATGTCAGTTGGCACCTCTGATGTGCCTTCTCCTCTGAGGAGATGGTGCAGTGCCATCTGCTCTCTTAGGGTAGGCTTCGCCATCCTTTGCTTGCCTTCGTTAGTGGGCTTTCTTTTTTTTTTTGAAAAAAATCTCCGCTGTGGCTCAACTTTTCTTTTCGGCCAAGGTCGCGCGACCGGTGCTAGTCGCCAGTGTGAACCAGCCCTAACTCTGCGCCTGTTTGTGCTTCCCTCCTCTTTTGTGTTCCCATCTGTTTTTTTTTTCGCAGTTACACCATAATATTTCTAACTGGATGGTCCGGAACAAATCTGGGACATACAGCTGTCCCCAGAGGGACGGCGCGGGATGGTTTGTAATCTTATTCGTGGTTGTGCCAAGCGTAGTGCTTTTCTTTACACAATAACAGATAGATAGATGGCGAGGTTGGCTTGGGTTCATAATGATGTATTCATGAGAAAGAAGAGGAAGGCACTAATTTCAGTCTCCCATGAGGGGGACGCTGCTAGGCGGCTTATAATAAGGTCCCTCTATTTTTCAAAGGTAGCGCAAACCATTGTCCAAAAAGGAAAGAGAATGTCCTCCTCGCCCTCTGCGTCTCTCCTCTCTTCTTCGCCCTTTTGTGCTCCCCTATTGGACCAGCCCCGACACGTGACCAGTTTTCCCCGATGACCCCTCCACTTCTTGCTGTGGCGCCTGAAAACGACGCCATTATTGGTCGTAGAAACACCGCCACACGTGCGCGCTGTAGGTGAGCGTAGGCTTCTTATAGCTTTTTGCAGTTTGAAAGACGCCATCGGCTGCAGCCAGATGCCAACTTGTTGCGCTGTTGGATGCTCGAACAGCATTGCCAAGGGTGACAAGCTTTTTGCTGTTCCTCGATCACTACTAAACCCTTTCGCGCATATTCGCCATTCGAACTCTTTTAGATGAAGCTAAGGCTCGATACTGATGCCTAAGTTAGACAAAAAAAAAGCGGCGTGACATGATCGGCCACGCTTTCTCGCACACAATATTTACAGGGAAATCCTTAGTGTTCGCAATTTACTAATTGTTTTGCGAAAATTTTACTGCAACGTTTGAGAAAAATATTTTTGCAAGATCTGTTTTCTCGCGCAGCCCGTAGATTTTACAAAATTTATTTGCCAAAAGTCGTTAAAAACTTACTCTGAGAAAGTCGGAGTTGTGATGAGATGTGTACGATAAAGAAAGAGACATGGCAAGTAAGTAGCATCGATTGATGAGTGTAATTTACTTAGCAATATGCTGCAAAACTGCCCGTACGCAAACTATAATTTTAAACGCATGTTTGTTCTGTCAACGTGAAAGAACGTCTTTGATTCGCTACAATAATTGTGTTTTCTTTGTTTCAACTAATTATAAATCTGTGATCAATGGAAATTAAAAACAGTTATTTGCATTTGGAGGCTTCATTACTGAGGGGACCTGCTCGCTGTTCTCGCCCAATTAGTGACGAACGCGGGAGGGTGCGCTCACGAGGTTACCGTTAGCCAATTAACGAAGAAAAATGTCCATGCTCTCCTGTGAACAAAGGAGCGTATTTTAGCAATAGGAATACCAGCATGACATCTCACAAACTGAGCACACTGGAAGAGTCTCCAATTAAAGAGCTAGGTTCAATTAATGAGCACGAGCAGCACGCGACGGAACCAAAAAGATATTTACCCGAGGGGGCAACAGAAGCGCGTGAACGCAGTTCGAAATTTAAAAGAACGTACGCTGGGGATATTTAGAAAATAAGTGCCTCCGCCGCGTTGTGTGTTCATAATTTGATGTAGCGTCTGATTTTCCAAAATGCGTCTTGTGAACAAACACCGGTATCCGAAAAGAAAAACGGCAGCTGTAAAGACTGCGTTTAACATGTTCTGCCTCTTGTTCACCTGGTGCGAGCGACGCATCCTACATTTATGAAGTCAAATACAATGCACAAATGCTAGGTTTTCACGTTGTCAAAACAGGTCCCAAGTCCAGAAAGCTGTTCGCGCGTAAGGTGCCGCAATGGGATTTCTAATACACGCCGGCACCAGTGTGTGATTTGTTGCTTACAAAACGCGAAATGATAGCTAATGTACCGACTAACCACAAACTATTTTTACTACACATCTTACGTACGAACAGCTGTGTGAATCTGCGCCCACAATTGTCGCATTTCCAAGCAAGTACAAGCAATCGCTTCGACGCACCGCATGCGGGCCGGGCGCGTCTTGCCAGTCTCGCCCAATAATGGCGGCCGGGAGTGACGGGCGAGGAGGAAACGGGGCTGAGAGGAGGAGTTTGCGCTACCTTTGAAAAATAGAGGGACCTTAGCTTATAATGATGGAAAGGCAGCGCTGGAACGAATACAAAATGAACGAGAACGAGAAGACTGGACGTGCACTTTTCTTGCTTCAAAGGCGTTCTTGAAATACACGAGGAGGGAAGGGGCGAGAGCATTGTTAACGCGATAGCGTTAAAGAGCTCGTTTCGCAGAAATTCCGGCGTCGTTGGTTGTGAGCGAAAAATCATCATCTTGTCCGTGACCGAAAAATCAAGAAAGATGCAAATAAAAAAAATAATAAAAATTTTCGGGTTCGAGTGAGGATCGAACCCGGGTCGTCTGCGTGGCAAGCAGGTGTTCTACCACACAGCCATGCCTCCGCTTTTTTTTTTTCTTACATGGTATTTATTACAAATGAGGTTTATGTATATACATAGCATGCCAAATACTTAAGGCTGTCTCCACAAATGTACAATTGGCATTATAAACAAATGTCATGCAACACTGTGTTCTAAAAAGGTATTAGAGCAGTGCATTGCTTGGGAATACTGTGAAAATAACTTCCTCTGCTTGGAAATGCAGTGAAGATAACTTTCATGCTTCGCAAACGCAAGCGTTTTTTATATAGGCGTCGCAATATAACGTAATATCCCAGGAATATTGTGTGGTACAAGCGTATATTGCCATCGGGCATCAGGGTATGTGACTGTCATAACTAGAGGCCGGATTTTTAGGCACTAAAAATCGCGTTTTAGGCGCCAAAAAAAGGCAGGCAAAACACAGTTTTAGGCACCCAAAATCGTAAATATAGGCACAATAAATATTTACAAAAACTCAAATTTTCGAAGAAAGACGTGTGCGACCTGTGTCTACGACAGGAAAGCAAACAGATGTTATAGTTTGTGATGGCACAAAGGCGTCAATGGTTTAACTAGTCATGCTATTGTCCGTTTTCCCGCACGGTTTCCAGAACACGGTCTCTTCTTTTATTGTCCAGCATTGGTTAAGTGTCCGCCGTCGAATAAACACGCTTCTGGGTCTCTTTCTTTTTGGAATGGCTGCGAAGGGCAGCCAAGGAGCCAATTGCCAGACCGCTAAAAGGCAAGAAGGGTCTTTTAGCCTCGTATTGGCCGGGTCTAATCTCGCAGGGTCAATTTATCCTCTGTCTGCGAACACCTTAAAAGGCCCCTTACCAGATCGGAGCATTTCGAGCTGACAAGTGTAATGCATGCACTCAGGGTTGCCGTTGGTGGCTACTTTGCGCCAAATTGGCTACTTTTCGACCCCGTCTGGCGACAAAAATTTGCAGTTGGCGCCATGGCTATTTTCTGGCTACTTTTAAAGTGCTGATTTGGCGCATTAAGTAGCCATTTTTTCTCATCTTTGCAGAAAAAAAACACATTGTTTTTAAGCTTTTCTCTCGCTTCAGCGGATGCGTACGGTCGTCCTCCACCCACCAGGCTGGTGCGCATCGAGGCACCCTTACGCGACGCTATAGTGAACTAGAATATATATACGCGACACTTAGCGCGTCTCCAAATACGGAGTGGCGAAGATGCTTGCATGGTAACGAACACGTGGCCAGCTCGGTGCTCAAGCTGCCCGCCATCTATTGTGATGCAACACGCAAGTTTTACGAATAATTCTGATGCGCAGTGCATGTTCTCGGGTAAATGGGAAAACAGACATCTGCAACAAAATTTAGCTGGCTTGTTCATCTACAACCAGAATTTCGTCTGCAGCTTCAACGAAAATCTGTTTCAACTTACATGTTCCTACTGACTTGCTGGCTGGAATATTCTAATGTAACTTTGTGTCTGGCAAGAACTGATATTTTCTACATAAGATATATGCACGCGTAATGAATTTATCATAATTCATTTACTTAATTTATTTCCAACTTATCGGTGGCTTTCTATGCTCTTACTTATTCAAAATGGTATTATTGATTGATCAATACTAAAGAATCTGCTCATAATACCACTTCTGTTACACTTGGCTACAAATTTGGCGATAATATTAAATGGCATGGCTACTTTTGGCTACTTTTGGCTTGAGTTCTGGCTCCTTTTCAAGTCCACCCAACGGCAACCCTGCATGCACTGGCCGCTAACGATCACGTCTGCCAAGATTTGCAACGCTACGCGCCCCGGAAAGAGGTGAAATGTCAGACTAAACGCCGCTTGCGCTTGATCTCACGGGCGCGCGCACCAATATGAAGGAGGTGACGTACAACAAGGAATGGTCCTGCTTACGTCAGAATATAGTACGTGACACTGCGAGAATGATTCGAGGCGACATGTGTAATTACTAATTTGTGAAATCTGTTGCTTGATAGAAGCATGAAGGTTGTAGAAATATTAAAACGTACAAAACAGAATCTGTGTGCGTTTTTATTTATTTTTTTTTACTTCGAATCGAGCGCGATGCGAGACTAAGCTGTCTCCATTTCATTTGCGTCCGTGTTCTCGCCGTTGCCGCGTCGTGCCGGCGCCGGCCCTGACAACGCTTGGCGTGTTTTTGATGCATCGTCCCTTACAGCAGTTCCAGCGGTGCGACGCGCTGTGTCGTGGTAAGGATACATCATCCATGCCAGTCTCTCCAAGCGCATGGAGTGATCCATCCCACAGAAACAGGCAGTACACTAGAGAGAACGCGGAAACGATACAACAGCGCTTGTGTGCACGACCTGGCTTGGACATGTCATGCGCACACAGTGTAACCTTGCGTGCGCATGACGTGTTGATGCATCTGCGTCGTGTTATCTTCCGGCTCCGAGTTCCTCCAATACCGAAGAGGGCAGGGAAGAAATTTGGCTTGCGAGTGGCAGAGATTTCAAGCTCACCTACCAGCATCATGCTTTCGGGGCTAGCTCGCAATGAACCAGTTAAAAAGTTCTTGCGGTACAAGGCTCTTCATTGGGCACGCAACAACTTCCAGTGTCTAAATAAAATTTCTTATGTGACCTGGTGAAGCGCCCTTTAAGAACTAAATTACAAACGAAACAAAAGCCAAGTGCACGTCTGTTTTTTTTTACCTGCACTCTACATTCCCCTGATGGCACTCCATGCATGGTTTCGCATTCGTTCTCCATCTTTCTGCTGCTGCACAGAGGCACCTACTGTTTTCTGCCCCCCCACCACACCCAGGTCTTCAAGGAGGGGCTTCAATTCCTTGGGAATACTGGACTGGAAAACAGGCTGTAAAAGCTGCCCACCCTGTCCTCGGCCACGGACGCCACTCTCCTCTCCTCTTGCCACCTTTATTTTCCTCTCCCCATTGCACTGTTTACTCTGGGACGTGCTCCCATTTAGGGTTGCAGAAATAGCGCCTTTTCCTCTCCTCCTCCTCCCCCTGCTCCAACCGCTCGCGCCATGTCAGTGCGGTGGGGTAAAGTGGCCGGCGCGTCCCATTTCACTGCTGCTAGCAGTTGCTTACCGGAAGTGTGTTGAACTAGGGAACCAGGTTGTGGCACCCCATGGAGTTCCAAAACGTCAATTCTTCCCGGTAACATGAATTGCGGTCTCAAACTGTGCTCGAAAGGAAAATTTGAGTTTAAATAGTGCTCATATGGGTGCCGTTCTTGAAAATAGGCATTTATAGGCACTTATAGACATTTAGGCACACGCCCCAAAAATAGGCATTTATAGGCACTATAAAAACACTATAAAAGCCCTCCTTAACCCCTAATTCGTGCTCATATATCAAAGTGGCACGATAGGAACGCAAGGAACGAAATAGGCATTTGCCTAAAATCCGGTCTCTAGTCATAACGCGGGGGTGCAACAGCTGCGCCAATTGTGCCAAATTTATACAATTTCCCGTTTTTGCGCCGAGCTGCGCCAAAACCATGAAATTGGCGAAAATTGCGCCACGCTGCGCCAAAACGCCCGACCAGCCTCAAAATTTTCTCAGTTGCGCTAATTTCAGCGAGAAATGGAGGCCGCGTTGGCTACCTGCAGTTTGTCATCAATCAATCTATGCGCGCAGACCCTAACCCTAAACCACGGTGTAAGATATATACTCATTAGGTCAGGACATTCGTGAGACGCGGTCGACCAGATAAAGTAGTAACGCCGCGCACCTATCGGTCCGCTGACCGCAGCGGATACCTATCGGCGGGACGACGAAACTTCAAGGCAAAAATGCGTTGCCGTAGCCACTAACGCTTCGCGAGAAATATCAGTTTCCTAGTCGGCAAACGCGGCTATGGCATGTTAGCAGCTAAAGCTGGAAGCGTATTCCGCGTTTTCCACGCGCGAACAAGCTCTACGTGCTGCGGACACCGGCGTTGCCGGCGACCACGTTGGTTGCGATAGCAACGGCACATAAAACAATTTTCTGTCTTGAAGTTGCGTCGTCCCGGCAATAGATATCTGGTGCCGTCGCCGGGCCAACGGGCACGCGCCGTTTTTACTTTATCTGGTCGAACGTGCCTTGCAAGCGAGCCGAGAAGTTGTGCCCTAAACCTAACCCCATCGTGAAATAAAAAAAAAAGGGGGTGGGGGGGGAGCTGTAGCGGTGTTCGAAAATTTCCTGGCCTTGTTCTAAGCCGTGCAGAACGCTGCTTAAAGGGGTGGTGCCATCAAATTTTGAGGCTATAACAAGCCTGTTGTGGGTTTCCTCTATATGCAAGGACACTCCACATGAAGGGTCGGATGCAGCAAACGTTTACAATATATTTTAATTCACTTCCAAAGTGTACCTAAATGCTCATTCTCCCGATCGATGCTTATCGCTAGCACATCAAAACTGACGTAGCTCTATGGGAAGGACAACGAAAGTTGTAGTGACGTCACACCATATCTCTGGTGACGTGAGTGTCCTCGGGACCTCTGTTACCTCCAGAACGTGCGTACCGGCAAAGCATCGGTTGCTACATCACTTGCCGAGTTTCGATCGCTTCCTGGCGAAGTGCTGCGCATCTTCGTGCGAGCCTTGTATGGTCACGTGACCAAGCCTACTACACTGCAGTCTTGGGCAGTAACTAGTTACTAGTAATGCGTTACCGGTAACTAGTTACTTTTTTCAGTAACTTGTAACTGGAACTAGTTACTTTCAAGTTTGAATAACTTGTAACTGTAACACTGTTACTTTTTTACGCAGTAACTGTAACGGAAAATATCATTACAGTTACTTCAGCTTTTATAAACACTTTTCCAACAGAGACACTCGTTAAAGGCCGATGTTAAACACTTTTCAGTTTTTTGCACTTTTTTTATCATATTCTCTCCACCGTTTAACTTTCCACTATAGGGCTCCCCTCGCAGTTTAGGAGAAGAGGACACAAAGAGAAATATCTTCCCTGCAGAAGATGCATGTTCGGAGTTTACTTGTAAACTACATGTCGGAAATCAATCATGTTGCAACTGAACAGCTTGCTAAGTTCACCCCCCCCCCCCTTTTTTTTTTTTGGAGGAGTAGGGGGGGGGGTGCATATACCCATTTTGTCACTTCATCTTCTAGTGCTGTTGTTGGTGTGCCGGTGGCGCATTCCTTCGACTGAGGCGCTGAGCTAATCGTGTGTGACAAGTGGCGTAAAACTGTAGCGCGAGACGGCTGAAAGCCAAAAATGCCGCGAACTAGCGAATCAATTTAAAACTTATTTCTAACTGATTGTTAAAGGTCTACTCGGATTTAACACAATATTTATTAACAAAATGACTGACGCTTGCTTCCTATGCAACAAAAAAAAAAAGGAAAACATTAGCGGACGTCGATCAGTCCGTTAGTCACACATGTTCTTACAAACGTTCAGTAGGGGGGCCGCGGTTGCTGTTACAATTCATGTTAAGGCAGGTAGCGCAAAGAAACACGGACACAAGCGAGGAATAAGTACACGAGACGAGCGCTAAACTTTGCGCTACCTGCTTTAACATGAATTCCCACAAGCTAGCCCCGTTATCCGTTCTCGTAAGCATCATTTCTAGTAGCGCTCGTCTCGTGTACTTATTCCTCGCTTGTATCCGTGTTTCTTTGCGCTACCTGCTTTAACATGAATTCCCACAAGCTAGCCCCGCTATCCGTTCTCGTAAGCATCATTTCTAGTAGCGCTCGTCTCGTGTACTTATTCCTCGCTTGTATCCGTGTTTCTTTGCGCTACCTGCTTTAACATGAATTCCCACAAGCTAGCCCCGTTATCCGTTCTCGTAAGCATCATTTCTAGTAGCGCTCGTCAGTGGAGTGACATACCCATAGGGCCAATGGGGACGATTTTTCCGTTTCCGGCGATGGTAGCGGTGCCTGGGAGCGGCGGCACTTGACTGGATTGCTAAAATCAACATGAGGCGAGCCAATCCAAAATGAAAAATCCAATATGGCCGCGCCCGTTTGCGGTTGCTGGCTCGCCTACGGTGCCGCCGGCCCTGCGGCCGCGGCGTCGTTTGAAACGTTTTGCGTACTAATTGCTGCTGCACCGTCTCTCTGCGTTATTGTCGATGTACGTACATGATGTGTGTATGTTTTTCTGCTTCGTGTTGCCGCTGTTGTAGCGTGACGAATGGTAGCGGCGCGCCGTCGCGGCTGCTTAGCAGCCGCTTTCGGCGCTCGCTCGTGAAGCAAAAAGCGCAAATAATTTTCTTCACGTGACTTTTTATTGAAGGAAACGTCAATAGCTGCATGCTTAGGCAATAGTAGAGTCATAATATCAGTAATAACAACTCCAAAGAAATGAACACTTCGGAATACTGCTGTGGTAAAACCTTAATACAGGAATGCGTACATCGAGCACGCGTACAATATAAATAGGATACAAAAACACATAATCCAATCAAATAATTAGGGTAAGCATACAAAAGAATGCCACATCAGTGTAAACATGTGTACACTCATACAATTTGTACAGATTGAGATTAAGAGCATGAAGCGAAACATTTCCCACGCATAGAAATACATCTCAATAAAACATGTTGAAATGGTTGGTTCATACTGTGCAAAAGGTAATGACGCAACGCAAGCCGAAGAAAAGAAGTACGGGAATTATGTACCTCTTCATTTTCTTTGCCCTGTGTTGCGTCATTACCGTATGCGCAGCATTGAAATGCATAACTGTGTACACAGAGGGTGCCAGCCGAGAGTCCCAGCCTTTGGCTCTTGTAGAAGAACCCATGGTGCATAAGTAGATTAATGGAATTACATGATGCAGTGCCACGGCGTATTATATTGTAAAGGCACTGAGACAGATAAACCATTTGGCTCGGCTATCCCTGGCCATGCTTTCCTCCAAGTGAATGTGTACCAGGCAGGCTCATGTGATTTGAACACAATGTGTGTGATGCCCTAATTTTTTATTAATAAAGAAAGAAAAATGCTACAAAGGGTGGTGAAGACTCAGTTGCAGAGGTGACCTTTGAAAATTTGAGGAAACATTTTGACTGTATTTAAGTTTTCAGTGGTGCAAAACACTGACGGTAACCCAAAGTATGCGCGAATATCAATAGCTTATGAGAAAAGTGATCAGGATAAAGCACAGAATTGAAGTGCAACTTCACTGTTATTTGTCTACCAGGTATCATGTTGGACCGACAACAATGTGGGGAGATTTTGTGAGCAGTACTTAAATCGCAGTTGGGGAACGCTGCATAGTTTAATCATAATGTGCCAACCACTAGAACTGCGTCTCTCGTTATTTGTTGGCTCGGGAAGTGGAAAGCCACAGTTTGTAATATTCAGTTGAAAAACTAGTAACACAGTCACGCTAAACAAACAGTAGATTGCATATTTTCAGAAAGTATGGAAGCCTGCTTCTATTGCGCACTAACATGCATATCAACCGATTCGCAGCTTCCGCACACACCCCTTTGGAATCACTGCAGAGCCGAGCACTTGATCTAGTGTATTTTTTATGCCTGTGAATTGCAGACACCATTAGTTCTTCCCAGGAGCACAACATGGCACAATTATCATGACCAGAGGTTTGCAAATTTAAAATAACGTAAAACCTTTGTGTCCTGCTGAAAACTTCTTGGATTTTGTGGGCCCTTGAGTACATGCATTTCAACCTTCATCGCTTGCCGTGCTGGTCTAGTGGTTATGGTGCTCGACTGCTGACCTGAAGATTGCGGGTTTTGAATCCAAGTCACGGCGGCCGCATTTAGATGGAGGCAGAATGCTTGAGGCCCATGCGATAAGATTTAAGTGTGTGTTAAAGAAATTTAGCACCTCAAAATTTCCGGAGCCTTCCACTGCAGTGTCTCTCATAATCATATTGTGGTTTTGGGACGTAAAAACCCAACAATTATTATTATTATTATTATTATCATTATTCAACCTTTTTTTTTGCAACATTCATTTTAAATTAATCACACTGCTCACTGTTCATAGACTGCTTCAGTGTAAAGCCACTCATTATTAATTGAAATCTGAGATTTCTTGAGAGGGTAGATGTGTGACTGTGTGATTGCTTCCATGTCAAGTGGACAGAGAAGAAAGCAGAATGACTTGGGTTTTCCATCGCCTTTTCGAAAATGTCAGCATTTTTCAATACTAAAGCAATCCAGCAACTATGGTCATTATAATACTCACAATAATAGGGCACTCAAGGCTTCCAGAAAGTACAAAGTTCATCAGGCAAACTTATACAATGCAAAAGTAGTGGATGCACTATGCATGTAACCATAGCTGATTTATCAATACATATGTATAAATATATATACAGTGGAACCCCGGTTTTACGTCCCCCGGTTTTACGACGACCCGCATTTTACGACGGAGTTGTCCCGTTCCGGCGAAAGCCCCATAGACGCAATGCATTAAAAACCCCAATTTTCCGACGCCGTTTTACGCCGAACCCGCGTTTCACGACGATCCAGCCGCGAAGCGAGGGGACCCAATGGCAAACAAAAGGGAAGTCCGCGGGTGTCCTTCGTCGCACTAGCGAGAGGGGCACCCCTTCGCATGCCAAGCGCTCGGGAAACCGGTTCATTCCGGCTTTCCGCTGCCGTTCCTTCGTCTTCCCCTCACCCTCCGAGCGGCCGCGAAAGCGTCGTAAATGGGCGCGGTTGTGGTTTCCCCATTCTTTCCCGCCTTCGTGGCGCAAAGGCGTCGGAAGGATTAAGTGCGGGGGACCCCCCCGCCTCCCGCGTACGCACGCTCTTGCGGTCCTTTGTATTCTCCTGGGTTCCTTTGTAGCTGGGAGTACACAGGAACCCAGGAGCGTGCGTACGCGGGAGGCTGGGTGTCCCCGGCACTAAAACTCTCTTTTGTCTATGGGGTTGCTAACCTGCGTAGCAATCTTAGCTGGGGGGGGGGGGGGGGGGGGGAGGTGCTGGTGTAGCTTGGGTAGGGGAATGGGCTAGTATCGCTTGAGGGGGGGGGGGGGGGGGGCAAGTGCCCCTTTTGCTCCTTGGAGGAGACGGGACCCCTTCCGCCGCAGGTGTTTGGCGCAGCTGCTATATCGCTTTGCAGATGTGTTGGCCGCAGCCACGGCAGCCGCGATGGCCAAACTTAGCGAAGATGCCCCCCCCCTCCCCCCCGCCTTTTTTTTTTTTTTTCTCCCATCCGTGAACATGCTTTTTTGTGGGTTTTAGAGCCCTGTAGAGCTTGTTGGTAGTCTGCATTGATGTCTCTCGCTAATCCGCCGTGCTAAACGCGTTTTTTGTGGGCATAAATTTTCGTGTTTGGATTTTACGACGTCCGCATTTTACGACGATTTTTCGCGGTCCCGAACGTCGTAAAACCGGGGTTTCACTGTATATACATAAACAAATAAAGATGTATACATAAAAATAGTGCATGCATACATAAAAAAGAAACAGTGCAACACGTGTCAGTATAGGAAATGTGTGCAGAAGGCTGCACGAGAAATCCAATTCTACATAATCGTGTTCTTGAAAGGCACAGGATAAATTTAAGCAGCTCATTTACCGCTCTTCTGGCAGGCGCACTGTGCCATGACTTTCTTTGTTGTGTGCTTCTGTTCATGAATGTAAGGTGCCAGTGTAGCTTTGCACGGCAGAATATATTGGGCAACCAAACTGATGCACGGCTCAACTAAGGCACGCTGTTCCGACTCAACAGTCAATGTATAACGCAACTTGTCGTCCTGCTTTTTCAGTCTAATTATTCAGGCTGTCAAAAAGCTTATGCATTCTTTCTGTGAACTGAGCTGTAATTTCAGCATAAACAGGAAGCTCCTGAATGGCCACGATAGTGAGGAGTGCCACAGAGACAGATTCATTGAATACTTGTGTGGCACACTTCCCTCTCATGTCAGCAAAGGTATATGTTGCTCTTTGAGCTTCTTTGCCAATCTTATTTTTAGACGTTCAGTTGGTGTGTTAAAGGCCTGATCAGTGTTACATTTTTTCGCAATAGTTTTTGATTGATCCCACGTCAAATTCCTCTTCAAGGCTATTTCATCGAACAAAACACAGCATGCGTTGTCTTGGAATAGCCAACCTTTTATGATTGATTCTATTGCATCCTTGACACCTGGCATGATACCAGGTGTCATTGGGATGTCTGCCAGCCAGCGCTTGAGTGTTCGCACATGTGGCAAGTGAAGCATTTTTAGAAAGCTATAGGACTTCGGAGAATTAAAGAACAAATTTAAAGTGAATTGTTTCATTCATGTTGACCGATGTCTTTTTTTTTAATTTCGTAAACGTACCAAGCCTGATTTGTGCTTTAAAGGCCAACTCCGGCGATTTTTTTACCGTGTCAGGATAATGGTGCTTTTATGTTCCTGAGACACTCTTGTCACGCGCCCGATAGCTGAAATGCTCAGCAAATTCGAAAATGATTTTTAATAAGCAAAAAGGCGCAATACCGAAACCGAAACCCAACCGAGTGTACTGTCCAAGTATGACGTAGTAGTTTGTTACGAACCGGAAGTCGTGCAAGGCATGCTGGTCCCGCCGGCGCGGAATATCACACGCTCTTCGAGAACAGAAAATCGCACACCAAACCAGCGAAGCGCCGGCCAAACACCGTCAGCTTGTGACCAGCACAATATACGCTGTAGCGGCCAAAGTTAGCGAACCCATCGGCTGCGTCACTTCCGTCGACCGGCAAACCAACACGTCACACACGCAATGTTGCCAATAATTGTGGGAAGCCGGGTGGGCGTTTGCAGACAATCTTTAAAATTCATTTACAAACAATCAGCGCATGTCCCAAGCTTAAAATTTGGCATGAATGACGGAAATGTGCAAAGGAACGTACCCAGGGAATTTCATTGAGATCCATTGACCTCGAAAAACCTCCGGAGTTGGCCTTTAAGCAGTTCAAACAGATGTTTTAGGAAATCCAGCTCAAGTTTGTCTCAGGCCTCCCGCTGCATTATTCGCCTCGCCTCATGCAGTTTCTTTATCCGACCCAATGCCTTACGGTACTTTCCACTCCGTGCGTGAAAGGTTTTCAGCTTCATTTTTGTACAGGCGGTGTCCACAGAGCTGAGTTTCCTCTGCCCGCTTTTCGGCGTTCCTTGCGCATGCTCAGCGCTGCTCTCCTGCTTGAAATAGTGGAGGCACCTTGGACCATGCTCATCTGAAAAAAGGAAGAATTCAAAGGAATAGGCTTTTATCAGTCTCATAGAAAGAAAAAAAATATCACACAGGTAAGCCAATAGGGCGCAATCACAGGGCTACTGATTCACCATCATGCAGTGCCATGCTATTTTCCATTTACATTTGTAGCGATCTACAGTCGAGCACAATTTGAAGGTTATTGCGAGAGCGTCGAGCGGCACAGCGTCCCAGAACCTTGGCGGCCTGTTTCGGAACACTGAAAATCTAGACTTCACGTTGTTTTCTCCCTCGTGTGCTGTTCCGTGCGACAACAGCCATCTTCACGTCGAATCGTCGCCCTTTCTCTCTGTTTTGAGCTTTCCATTCGTTGCGATCAAGCATTGATTTAGTTGGTTCTTATCTTCACGGATGATAACTAAAATGCAGTTTTGGAGCATCCAGTGCCTGGTGATGCCGAAAAGGCACTCTGCGCTGAATGCCCTTACTGTGTGTTCCCTGAATCGAAAAAAAAAAGAATAAGAATGCGCCTTCCTCGGATGGGAGTGACGTTAGCTCAAGGACGAGTGAGGTAAGCTTGCTTGATACCCCCCTCTTCTCAAAAGAGGATTCTGGGCTGTGGTGCTGTACAAGTTTTTTGTCAATGTTGGCACGATGACGTTCAAATCGCGCTCGACTGTATATCCTGTGATAGGGGCTGAAATCGTAATTCATTCCTAAAATTCCAAGCATTTTACCATCTAAGGAATGTTCATGACCAAAGAAATATGACAAATTATTGCAAAAATCTCTTGCAAAATTTCTTGAAATGCTGAACAGAGGCAATATCATTTATAACGTAGAGGATTTTGTATAGTTCACATCTCACAAAAAGTCATTCAGGCTACATAAGCCACAATCACATGAATGCACCCCAAGTGCACCACACTCTGCTGGCCTATCCAGCTTAGCTACACACGCCACACCGATTCAGAGAGCCCCACGTCCAGTGTAGACTTTGTACGGCCAAATGCACCCACCTTACTTTTAAAAAATAATTTATTGTGTGAACAAAATCATGCTGACAGGTCTCATACCATATGCACGGTTTCGTCCACATTATATGTTGTGACAATATTACACAAGCCTAGCGCTATCCAGGTGTCTATATCAGAAACACTAGTACTGGTTCATACTTTATAGATCCAGGATGTGTAATTCGCAACAATTTTCTCTTCTTTTCTTTGTTTCTTTTGCACTTACCATTACTTGGTGAAACCGGTGATGCTGGTGTGGGCACTTCTGTGGGTGTGCTAGGCCAAGGAGCTATTAAAAAATGAATAAATACGGTATAAGAGGCTTGTAAGCAGGTAATTTGCTAAACTCGCTTCGCATTGCACGTGTGAATACTGAACAACAGATTTGTGGAGCGACTGCCTGAGAAATACTACTCAGTGTTTTCAGCACCACTAACAAAAAAAAAAAAAAAAAAAAAAAAAAAAAAAAAAGAGGGCAGTGAAAGAACGACAGCGTGGGCAGTAAACTTTCACTTTTCGTTCAATCACAGCAACACATAGCAATATATAGACAATTGTGACATGCGCAGAACTTAACAGATCCACTCATCAGTCTAGCAGGACTGTCACTTGGCAAAAAAATTATATATTAAAACAGTTTAACGGATGCATCACTAGCACAGTATACACCTTTCTTAATTTATATGTCATATGCTGATCCTGGCTCCTGCCCATAATCTCAGTCTCCTGAAAACGTGTTGCTCAGGCGCAGTCATTGCTTTGCGCTGGTAAGCGAGCCAAATAATCTGTCGTTAACTTTTGTTCACGTTATCACGAACAACCAAAACCGACCTTGGCCCCGCCTTCGCCCGTTGAGAGCACCACGCGGGAGTATCAGAGAGATAGGCGAAAGTGTTTCCGGGAGCGTCCCGAGAGCGAGCAACAGAAGGGCAGATGGGTATCACGTTTGGTACAGGGCCTTCCGTCGAGCAGCGCGGCAAGGAGCGTCGAAGGAAAGGAGCGAGGAAGGCAATTTACGGCGACAAAACTCCGAGCAGGCGGTCGGTATGTAAACAGACACACATGAGGAACGCGGCGATTCTTGCTTGTGCAACACGGTGCGCATTCGACTCTGGGGGGCAAAGCCCCAAGCTAAGCTATTTGCGCCTCCGCGATAACTTTGCAAGTTATCGCGGAGGCGAACGGCACTTATCAATTCACGAACGTAATATATATGCAAGAATTAAAGCACCTACAATTAAAAAAAAAAAAGCCAGCTGCAGTGAGCACTGTTGCTAGTGCGCATAAGTTAAAGCAACACGTAACAAACAGGCCGTGAAGGCACGCAAACCTCGTGTGGTTAGCTTTCATCAAGATTCGTAAAATAACGACGGGTCGCGAGGCACGCATATACCAACGTAAGCAACAAAAACTAGTCAACAGCCCCCCTTTTGAGAGCTGACGCCGCGTCGGGCCTGAAACTGCAGCCCACCCACTAATTTTAACTCATTATCAAAACTATTTCTCAAAAGGAAAGCCGCTGCAGCGAACGCCACCGAAAGAAATCCACTGTTCATATCCACCCGTTTCAAATCGTAACGGTCAACGACAATCAAAATAGAAGGTCGCCTCCTCAGGCAATTATATAAAATAGTGAATGCATACCTGTGGTCGGCAGGGATGTTGAAGAAGTGTTCACCACCTTTTTTTTCCTGACGAGTCGCACCACTTCGCGCAGCATTAAACGTGCGCAAACGCTGCTCCTAGCTGCTGCGATGGAGTTCGCGTTTCTAATACCGCGCGCTTGCACGTTTCTGGTACGCTGCGCATGCGTGCGTGACGGCGGCGGTACCCAACGTAGCCGCGTCACGTGCACAGTCACGCTCACAAAACTTCGCTTCACAACTGCACCTTCGAATAATTGTAGCTGGTTATAGTTTAGTTCAGAAACACGTGTTTGTTTACTATTACGTACCACTGGGGCCACGTTATTTTATTTTTATTAGGCTTAATGGGGCCTCCAAGTGCCGCCGCTACCAGGTTCGCTGTGATCGTTTCGACGGTAGCGACGCCTCATGGCCCGGACGCCAAGCTCGCCTCATGCCACGGGCCTGCGCTCGTCTCGTGTACTTATTCCTCGCTTGTATCCGTGTTTCTTTGCGCTACCTGCTTTAACATGAATTCCCACAAGCTAGCCCCGTTATCCGTTCTCGTAAGCATCATTTCTAGTAGCGCTCGTCTCGTGTACTTATTCCTCGCTTGTATCCGTGTTTCTTTGCGCTACCTGCTTTAACATGAATTCCCACAAGCTAGCCCCGTTATCCGTTCTCGTAAGCATCATTTCTAGTAGCGCTCGTCTCGTGTACTTATTCCTCGCTTGTATCCGTGTTTCTTTGCGCTACCTGCTTCAACATGAATTCCCACAAGCTAGCCCCGTTATCCGTTCTCGTAAGCATCATTTCTAGTAGCGCTCGTCTCGTGTACTTATTCCTCGCTTGTATCCGTGTTTCTTTGCGCTACCTGCTTTAACATGAATTCCCACAAGCTAGCCCCGTTATCCGTTCTCGTAAGCATCATTTCTAGTAGCGCTCGTCTCGTGTACTTATTCCTCGCTTGTATCCGTGTTTCTTTGCGCTACCTGCTTTAACATGAATTCCCACAAGCTAGCCCAGTTATCCGTTCTCGTAAGCATCATTTCTAGTAGCGCTCGTCTTGTGTACTTATTCCTCGCTTGTATCCGTGTTTCTTTGCGCTACCTGCTTTAACATGAATTCCCACAAGCTAGCCCAGTTATCCGTTCTCGTAAGCATCATTTCTAGTAGCGCTCGTCTCGTGTACTTATTCCTCGCTTGTATCCGTGTTTCTTTGCGCTACCTGCTTTAACATGAATTCCCACAAGCTAACCCCGTTATCCGTTCTCGTAAGCATCATTTCTAGTAGCGCTCGTCTTGTGTACTTATTCCTCGCTTGTATCCGTGTTTCTTTGCGCTACCTGCTTTAACATGAATTCCCACAAGCTAACCCCGTTATCCGTTCTCGTAAGCATCATTTCTAGTAGCGCTCGTCTCGTGTACTTATTCCTCGCTTGTATCCGTGTTTCTTTGCGCTACCTGCTTTAACATGAATTCCCACAAGCTAACCCCGTTATCCGTTCTCGTAAGCATCATTTCTAGTAGCGCTCGTCTTGTGTACTTATTCCTCGCTTGTACCCGTGTTTCTTTGCGCTACCTGCTTTAACATGAATTCCCACAAGCTAGCCCCGTTATCCGTTCTCGTAAGCATCATTTCTAGTAGCGCTCGTCTCGTGTGCTTATTCCTCGCTTGTATCCGTGTTTCTTTGCGCTACCTGCTTTAACATGAATTCCCACAAGCTAGCCCCGTTATCCGTTCTCGTAAGCACCATTTCTAGTAGCGCTCGTCTCGTATACTTATTCCTCGCTTGTATCCATGTTTCTTTGTGCTACCTGCTTTAACATGAATTCCCACAAGCTAGCCCCGTTATCCGTTCTCGTAAGCATCATTTCTAGTAGCGCTCGTCTCGTGTACTTATTCCTCGCTTGTATCCGTGTTTCTTTGCGCTACCTGCTTTAGCATGAATTCCCACGAACTAGCCCAGTTATTCGTTCTCGTATGCTGTTGCAAGTCGATGCGTCGTAATGAATGAACCACGTTTCCAGAACCTCCCCCCCCCCCCCCCAATTTCGTTCGTGAGCTCAGCCAGCATCGTCGCATTGTTTAGGCCAAAGCTACCCCTGTCCAGAACTGTTCAACAAACTCCCTCTAAGAACACGCTGCATGGTTGTCGTTAGCCACCTTTCTTTTCCAGGTCCTTCCCTGATCCTTTCCTGCCCTTTTCGCCGATGTAATTATGTCGCTTCGCAATCCCCGCATCGTACTTGAAGATGATCTCACACTGATTGTTAGCAGGTGTGCGGTCTTTGGGTTTCGCAAACACGTGTGCCAAGGTATAGCAGGTCTTAAAAACGGTTTGTAAGCCCAACGAACGCAAACCTCTTCGAACAGGGTCTGATACACCTTGAAGACAGTGGCGTAGCCAGAAATTTTTTTCGGGGGGGGGGGGGGGGTTCAACCATACTTTATGTATGTTCGTGCGTGCGTTTGTATGTGTGCGTGTATATATACTCAAGCAAAATTGAAAAATTTCGGGGGGGGTTTGGACCCCCCCCAACCCCCCCCCTTGGATACGCCACTGCTTGAAGAACATAGGGAATAGACTCAATTGACGTCGTCTTCACTCGTTACGCACTCCCCGTTCCTCTTAGTGCGTTCTTATTAAATAAATTCTATCATTTGTTATGTAGGCAATTCCTTATTTAATACGATAACGGAAAAGTAACGACGTTACTTTTTCACGGTAACTGTAACTGTAACAAGTTACTTTTGAAAACTTGGTAACTGTAACTGTAACAGAGTTACTTTTTTGACTTTGGTAACTGTAACTGTAACACTGTTACTTTTTACCGGTAACGTGCCCATGACTGCTACGCTACTACGTCACTGCCCAACTTGGTGCCCAGAAACCGAAACCGAAAGTTGTCCGCATAAATAATGCAATATTAAATTACTTAGCGAGAATACGTGAATCTTGGTGCGTGTATCATGCTTCCTAGAGCTATAAGAAACGCTTGCAGCGAAGAACGCGCTAGCCACAAATTTGGTGGCACCACCCCTTTAAGCCACCTTCGCCGCAGTACACCGGTACCCTGCGGAAAAGCGTATTAGGATTTGGAAGGGGCTGTTAGCACTAGTCACGGGACACAGCACATTTTAACGCGATAGCGTTAAAGAGCTCGTTTCGCAGAAATTCCGGCGTCGGCGTCGTTGGTTGTGAGCGAAAAATCATCATCTTGTCCGTGACCAAAAAATCAAGAAAGATGCAAATAAAATAAATAATAAAAATTTTCGGGTCCGAGTGAGGATTGAACCCGGGTCGTCTGCGTGGCAAGCAGGTGTTCTACCACACAGCCATGCCTCTGCTTGGATATACTGTGAAAATAACTTCCTCTGCTTGGAAATGCAGTGAAAATAACTTCCATGCTTCGCAAACGCAAGCGTCCTTTATATAGGCGTCGCAATATAACATGTAATATCCCAGGAATATTGCGTGGTACAAGCGTCAATTGCCATCAGGCGTCAGAATATGTGACTATCATAACGATTCCATAGTTTAAAGCCAGCCACCCATTACAAACGGCACACACCTTACTGCGCGTATTCCCTTAACACCACGTAGTGGGTGCACAGCAAGTTCGAAAACATTTCCCACATTTGCCGCGCATAATTTCTCCTGGTTTAAACAATACTACCCATTACATAGTATGCACTAAGTGATTGAAGTACGCAGTAGGGACGGGATATCGCTATCGCGTTCAACTCTTAAAGGCGAAGCTTAAGGGTCCCCCCAATTTTTTGTTCAGTTACTCATGCGTGTATATGCCGCATAATTGTGAGTATGGTCGCTGATGCCTAAAAAAGTTACTGGCAATCATTTGGAGCAGTATATGACATTTCTGCGGCCCTAAAAAAAAAAAAAAAACTGTGCACTAGTTTTTCTTCTTTTTTTTTTTTTTGCCACCCCTACTTCAGTTTTACGAATCCCCCGAATTTCAAGGTCGCCAGCTTGGCAGATCCACATTTGAATTCGCAGGGTCTGTCAAAGGAAATGACAGGTGCGGCAAATGCTGATGTCGACTTTTATCATTGTTTGTTCAGTGGAGTGGTTCAGAATACTACTTTTATTGAAATAGCAGTGCTCATGTTCACTCTGCACGATTTAGGTGATGTTGAATGGTTTGTAAATCCTTTTTTTTTAATATAAGCTGTTTTTATACTGCTCCAAATTTGGTCTTTCGTGATAAAAGGTTGTTTTTTGCCTCGTAACCTGCTCCAAATTTGGATTTTAGTGCTCCAAAAGTAACATTTTGCTGCTCCAAAAATTGCTCCAAATTCTATTTCGGCTGTTGCACCCCTGATAACGATGTCATAGTTTAAAGCCAGCCACCCATTACAAATGGCACACACCTTACTGCGCGTATTCCCTTAACACCACATAGTGGGTGCATAGCAAGTTCGAAAACATTTGCCGCGCATAATTGCTCCTGGTTTAAAGCATGCTACCCATTACATAGTATGCACTAGGGACAGGATATCGCTATCGCATTCAACTCTTAAAGGCGAAGATTACGGGTCCCCCAATTTTTAGAGCTTCCTGTGTGTTGTGAGATCACTTAACAGATGCACCCCCCCCCTTCCCCCCCGTTCAGCTGAACCCCGGTCCCCTCACCCCTTCTAGAGCTACGAGTGGCACGCCTCATCCCTTTTCGCAGTCCACGGGAAGGGAGGGGGGGGATGGTGGTAAAGGTGAGGGTTGCCACAATAGCTTCAACTAGGCTTCGTTGGGGAAAGGACATCTTGCTGTACTATCTCCGTGCCTTCTCATGATCCTCGGCTAAGCTTTCTTTAGTGCTGGCCATCTGTGGATGGGGAGGGTTTTATTAGCAAACCTTGCCAGCTTCACAAGACAATAACTGCAAGCTTGGCTCAGAAACATAACACAACTTAAAGCAAATAAAAGTGTGGCTTATACACGCATTCCGTGCTTTTGCCACAAAAGACGCCTAAGCCAAACATTAATGTTATCTCAAATATTTTTGAAATGTAGAGAACTTGTTCAGGTAAGTAGGACCATTCTGAAACCTTAGTCTGGACTGTGTAAAAGATCAGTCAGCTGTGTTGACATTATGCTGATATCGCTATGAATTTCGGAACTCCTTATGCGTGTTTGTTGTAGCTTGGCAGGACAGAATTATTCTGCAGAATAATCATTCCTTACAACTGCACGTGTAATAAAGGATACTGCATAAAAAAGTGCAGGCCAGCTAACCTTTCTTTCTTTTTTTCTTCTGCAGGACATCTGCATGGGAGAAGACATCACCAGTACAGTATCTCATCACCTTAACCCCACCAGGCTGGTCTGAACAATTTAACCCAACCAAAAATGCCGCTTTAATGATTAAGGTTTTTGTTAGCCTCTGTGATGAGCAAACATGCAGCACACAAGCTATTCAAACATTTGATACACTGTAATCTATGCGCTTTTGTGCATGGAATAATGACAGCGTATAACTACTATATTCGAAGTGGTCTGTAATGAACTTCATTTTTACTGTGTGCAAAAGAATGTGAATAGAAAAAGCCCGACTTTCGCAAAGGAGTGCAACTTCTGGCTCAAGACACCATGCTGCCATAGAAGCACTGTTGTCTTGGCTGTTCCTTCCTATGTGTCCCACCTTCTAGTTGCAGTCTTTTTTTTTTCCCTCAAGTTACTACGTCATATCTTCCGATGGCTGAACAGCTCAGTTCAATTAATGGATTCACCACCGGACAGTTTTAAAAGGTTGGAATAGTCATCGCTTCGTTCTAACAAAATGCACTTCCAGACATGTTCATGTCGTTTTGCAGCAGTGTGTTTTCCTGCCCCGTCATGAAATGTGTGTCCAATGTAGCACTTGTCCAAACTCGTAATGTTTTTATTTTTGCGTTGCAAAGATACCATCTCAGCCATGTTTGATATAATGAATGGTGGAAGTAAAATGTTTTACCATAAGAGTTTTCTGATGTGCTGCAGTTTTCATAAAGTCTGAATCTTGCTCTATGTGCGAGTTAGCTCCCTCACAGCACTCGAAATGTTTCAAAGCATGTGAAACACTGCACACTATATAAATTTTTCTCTCAAGTTCAGCTAAAAAGTCTCCGAAATAGTGTAGGCACTATGCCATGTTGCTCATCACAGAAGCATTATTAGATCATTTTTTGTGTCCAAGGGCTAGCGAGGCAACATTTGCAACTGTGAATTGAAACAAAGACCCAACCACTGCTAACATGGAAGTAAAATAAGTTATACCTCCACTCAATCGACACACTCATTGAAGTGTGTATTGTGCTCCTAGTGACTGGAAGCCAAAAGATGGGTGTAATAGACATGGAAAATATAAATCTGCCATTTATTCACACTTGTGCCTCAAATTTTAGCCAGTTTAAACAATGTTGCCTGCAGGCCTCAGGAGCTGAAACTGCATCAGGAAAACTTCTCCGCTGTCAGCTTCTTTCATTTTAAGTTGGAACAGCTGCCTAGTGAGGGATGCGTTTCCAGTCTTCTGAACCTAGAACGAAAAAGGAAAAATTGACAGCCTTTGCAGCCAGTTGTAATAAAAAATGACACTACAAAAATTACAGAAAGTCAAACCTGTGGGCATGCACAACTTGACTGTACAAGGGCTATTAGTTGCATTATGCCCTTGATTGACCAAATCTTACAAAATAAAAAAGGGTCTTGCAGCACACATATATGTCTCATGGACAATTGTTATATATATACAGGGTTCCCAAAGCAAAAATTCAAGGATATTCAAGGACTTTCCAGGACCTGTCACCGGTTTTTCAAGGACTTAAAAGTAGCATGCAAAGTTGAAACTTTTTTACTAAACAAAACATACAGGCACCTCTTTTTCCTCTGCATTATTTCTAAAGATGCAAAAAATAGAAATCACATTGAAAACAAAAAGCGCAGAGCCCACAAAAAATGCAGGTCATTTTGAAATATATATCATTTCCCCACTTTTGCAGCACATGAGTGCAGTGCGGTAGAAAGTATGAGACTGACATTATCGGAAAATGCTCCCTAAATCTCTCACTAATAAACAAATTATGGCTTGTGCAGTACTTTACATTATAATGATCTTGTAATTGAGATGTCTGCAGATATTTCTCAAACTAATGGCCTTTGTTTTTTTCACATACATTTGCCTCAACTTTATGTGGTCCTGTACACAGTGTTTGTGGAATCCATTTCGCTGTTCCTCTCTGCTGCATTCCTTGCTTTGTGTACGATGTACAAAGGTTGTTTTTTTTACCTGGAATGAAATTGTAACGTGCCCGGTATTTGTGAGAAAAAAAATTCCCTTTGGCAGTGCTGGACACTGGTTCTGCTTCGAGTGAATAAATTTTCCAAGTTGTGAAACACCACCTCAGTGCATTCGTCATTATTTTCTTCTACGCAGAGGCGTAGCCAGAAATATTTTGGGGGGTAGGGTGGGGGGCTCTGAGCCCTGTTGATGCATGTTGGTGTGTGTTTGTATATAGGCACATAGAAGATATAAAATTCACAGTGGGGAGGGTAAGTTTCTTTTGGGGGGTTTTTTTACACTTCCTCCTTTTTGCAAGGTTATGCTGAATGAGCAAGACAATGGGTAGTTTTAGTACTGCATGCATTGTGTCTAACAGCATTGCATATGCAAGAACACTGCGTTTTCATGTAGTGCAGATTGGCACAAGTTCTGCACACATGCTCTCTCCGAAATTGGGCATTGTTACATACACAACATACACATTACTAGAGCGCGCTATTGTCAAACAGTCAAAATCTGCACTAGTTGCAGCAGCGAAAAATTGTGTTCCTGCGTAACAATATCAACTCTTCTAGGAACTCCAAATTTTTTTTCAGTGTTTTATGCAATTCAACTTCCCTTCTTCATAAATAAGATATATATCTAACTGAAAGCTATATAATTTCCAGAACCGTATGTATTTGGGCTGGTTGGCCTAATTACAATTTGGGTTGAGAAACGATGCAAACGGACCCTCTATGAAAAGGTATCTGCCATTTATGGAAGTAAACAGCACGGTTAGGCCGGCATTAGCAGCCTGAAAATCTTCAACAGTAATTTTGCAAGGTGCCTATAGTGCCCCAATTGGCACTTTAATTGCTTGCATTAGGCACGTGAAATTGAGGATACTAAACATGAAGAGAATGAGGTCATGGTTGCTTTAAAGAAATTTTAAGGCTAGCGCTATTTACGATAACATGTCCAAAATCTGCTAAAAAAAATTAGAGGCGTTCTAATTTTCAAGGTAACTGGGAATGCCCAAGCGTAATGCTGAACATTTAAAGGGCGCCGCCTTTTAGCTTTGCTACCTACTGACCGCTTGCTGTGTTCGCACCACGTAGCACCCAAGTACTGGTAGACTTTACCCACGTGGCAGATTCAACCTTGTAATCTGACAAGGTTGAATTGACAAGGTTTCGAAGTTAACATCGAAACTACCTCGAGGCATTGCGTGAATCGTTTCTGCACGAGATGCAGTGTCAACATGGTTGGGCGCATACATCCATTGTCAAATTAAAATGTGTCAAGCATCCCATCTTGCTTGTGGAAAACCCCGCAGACAAGCGAATACATAGGGTAATGGTTGCAGAACTGGGTTCTTGTGCTAGAGGTCGTGTTTGAATACTGCAGAAATCTTCATTTTTAATTATTTAAATGCCTAATTCTTTTTTTTTCTACCTTATGAAGTGACGGTTCGGATTACTAGCAACTTAAGACGCTCAATGTATTCACCTAATTCTGTGCTTTCATTTCAAACATTACAACGGCGTGCTCAGCTTCAGTTATTAAATTACTCATTAGCTCTATCTCTATTATTATATTAACTATCTCTTGCTCACCTTCACAGGCCATTTGAAGCAATTCCTTATTACAGCCTGATAATACAAAAATGCAACATAACATTTCTGACTATAGGGCGAGATAAAACCAACCGAAATATATTTCATGAATTAACACATATTTTTTATGGTTAAACTTACCTTGCCTCTGCAACGATGATTAAAATGGACAAGCAGGGTTCAGGTGGTGTTTCCTTCATGAATACAATGGAGGCTTGTACTTCTCATTGCAAATGTGAGGTAGTGCTACACTGTTAGGTGGTATAGAGTTAATCTATATGGCTATGGGCTCCCTGAGGTATACACAGTAATTGAAGTGTGGTTGCCGGACACCTACTAATATTGTCTAAAACTAGCAATTGTTTTTTGCATGTCAGAACGCAACTTAGGAGCTCACAAACGGTGTCGCAAATGCGCATCACTCAGCCAGGAGTTCATTTGTCTAAGTGCTAGTGGCAACTAATCAACCATAACTATTGCAGCTATTGAATACAGATTGTGCTTATATTGTATAATGGAATGTGCCCTGATAATAAGGAATAAAGACTAATTATTTGTCTGTATAAAGTAATATACATTTGCATACCATCTATATCTACAGTGCATCTACACTCATTGTCTGATAGCAACGATGGAAAAAAGGGTGCGGACACCACTTTTCGCCCACTGTGAAACACTTTAATGCTTTGGCATTAAACGTTCGTGCATACTTGATACTAGACCCAGTCACATGACCATTTGCGACTGACAACCGAGGAGCGACTCCGAGGCAACCAATGTTCACACTGGCTGGTGCTACCTATCCATCACCAATCCACATTTGCATCTCATCACGCCACCATTGGCTCGTACAGTAAGCCAGTGTTCCGGTTCCTGCGCATCTGATTGGTTGGGATGTTTCAATTGCAGTCGCGAGAATGAAAGATCACACATCGAGGGACTGAGCCAAAGCGGATCGTTTTCGACAAAAGCAGCCATTTACGAAGCGGCACTAGTTGTCAGGTTGAATTAATGTTACAGGTGGGGGAAGAGGCTGCTCTTCCGAACTTTGAAAATTCTTGATTGAGCTTGATGAAACTTGCAGGTTTTGTGGATATTTATATGCCGATTTCAAATGTGCAATTACTTTTTTTTTCTACAATATGTAGACATTTTACAATATAAAGCATTTCATGTGCCTTTTCTGGGGGAGATTTTTTTTTAACTGAAAGAATTGACAAGTACACCAGCATGTAACAATATTCTGCTATCATAACCGTACGCAATAAAAAAAGAATGTAAGTTCGAAACCAGCTTGAAGAGATGTTATGGTATGTAGAACATTCGTGAGTGAGTTCATGTGAAGCTGGGATTCCACTCAAGAATGTTCAACACAGCAGAACTCTTGCTCAAATGGGTTTATAAAATCCCTTTTTTTTTTCTTGCACGCAGTTCTTATTCCAAATTACTCTGATACGCCTATTAACTTCGCGATTCCCTCAGTTAAGAAAATACCTTGCCCGCAAAAAGGCACATGAAATGATTATTTCAAAAACAACAAATCGTACCGGAAAAATAACTGCACATTTGAAATCGCATAAATATACCTAAACTCAACAAGTTTCAACAAAATCAATCAGGAATCAGTTTTTAAAGGCCAACTCCGGCGATTTTTCGAGGTCAATGGATCTCAATGAAATTCGCTGGGTGCGTTCCTTTGCACATTTCCGTCATTTATGCCAAATTTCAAGCTTGAGAGATGCGCTGAATGTTTGCAAATGAATTGTCTGCAAACGCCCACCCGGCTTCCCACAATTATTGGCAACATTGCGTGTGCGACGTGTTGGTTTGCCGGTTGACGGAAGTGACGCAGCCGATGGGTTCGCTAACTTTGGCCGCTACAGCGTATATTGTGCTGGCCACAAGGCGACGGTGTTTGGCCAGCGTTTCGCTGATTCGGCGCGCGATTTTCTGTTCTCTGTGGAGGAGCGTGCGATATTCCGCGCCGGCGGGACCAGCATGCCTTGCACGACTTCCAGTTCGTAACAAACTACTACGTCATACGTAGACAGTACACTCGGTTGGGTTTCGGTATTGCGCCTTTTTGCTTATTAAAAATTATTTTCGAATTTGCTGAGCATTTCAGCTATCGGGCGCGTGACAAGAGTGTCTCAGGAACATAAAAGTACCATTACCCTGACACGATCAAAAAATCGCCGGAGTTGGCCTTTAAAGAACAGCACAGCCCCTTAAAGTCGTCCAAAACTGTCACAAGTACAGTTCAAGGAAGTTTAACTGGAACGCCAATGACGCATTTGGCACATTTTAAAGTCCTGTATCTTGGGATTGGTGCTAGTCTTAAAATTTCTGTAATGAAGATGCAGCTTCACTACTACTCTTGCCAAATTGTGATTGCAACATGTGCCCTGATGTGAGCAATCAAACATCTGCTAGTACCGTAAAATGAGGTTACTTTGTGACTGCAGGGGTTACTTTGTGACACGCGCTCGGTTTTCTGTACTTTCAAATCGTGCGCCCCGACCAGGCGCTGCCGAAAAACTATAAGCCACTCAACAAGCTCACCTGACATGCCGTGTCACTTAGCGGCAGCCGGAGGCTGAGAAGTTCCCACGCTCCGGAGCCCCTCTAGACGCCGACATGTTCAATGGAGTTTTGCGTGCATTGTTGAAGCACCGTAAACTTTGTGCGCTCGACCCACCCGTCCGCACGAAAAACAGCGAAAACAGTTATGTACATGTGATTGTTAATATGTAGGTTAAAATAAACTGTAATATAAATTTAATCAAGTCACTTATGTTGAAGTTTATAGAAGGGAAACTGAAATGTTGATACTTCGCGGGGTAAGCTTTGTGACACGCCAATTCTGTCACAAAGTTATGCACTATGTTTTAATTTAAATGATATGTTATTTGGTTGAAAGGAGGAAGATGCTCAACATCCCAGCGGGGAAAAGCGTATCGGTTGCCGATCTAGAAGAGAAGCGAGGAAGACAGGAAAACCGACAACCGGAAAGAAGGGCAGCTCTTCCTCCGGTATCAGAGCTAGACGACTTAGGAAGAGGTCTTCTCTTGAAAAAAGCCCAGAAGAAAGCACTGACAGCGATTGTACATAACGCAAATAAACTTTTGATGGGGTAACATTATGCGAGCCCTTTTTTTCCCAATCATATTCAGCCAAAAACAACGTTGTCACAAAGTTGCCCCACACGCGAGGCAACCTTGTGACAGCTTTTAACCAAGAATATGACGTTTGTATTAAAAATGCGGATTTGTAGAACATACCATCGTGTGAGGGAATGTTTCAGCAACGTTATGCCACTATTCATTCACCTTTGTGTTGATAATTGTTCAGCGAGAGAATGACATACGAAATCTGTCACAAAGTAACCTCATTTTACGGTACATCACCTGGTACTGATAAACAACACCTCCAACCCAACGTCTGCAAGTTTTCGGTTTATTCTTGTTCAACATAAAGAAGGGCTTATCGATTTCCTTTGCACAAAAGTATAAGCTATTCATGCTTTAAAAGCTTTAAATGAGTAAAAACATAAAGGAAAATAAAAATATCAAAGCTAAAACCTGAATGCAACGAGGTAGCCGACAGCTCTCAAAGGAAGCTTCTTTTTTTTCTTTCTTCAAACAAAAGCACGTGCGTGATACAATATATTGTACATTTAGGTTATGTGCCACCACCAAAATTGCCTGCGCTAATTTCAGGGTGCTGCATGTACACAATACTGTGCGCGGTACATTTAGTATCGCACTGTCCCCAAAGATTGTCTGTACAAATTTCACAGTATGGCGTCACACAATGGCATATTTTTCACCGGGCCGATGGTGGGAAAAAGCACCGTTCACTCCGAACTACTGCCGTCGCCTACGTCGGCGTTTTGTTCTAAGCGACGCAAAAAGAGTTCCAGTGTCATGGCCACGGCGGGGTCGGTCACTCCCTCCGACGGAAGCGGTCTGTCGTGGAAGGCCAGAAAGGCGCCGAGCGATACCGCTGCCCGTGCGGTCCGGGCGTACTGGTTCGTGAGGGGGGCACGTGCACCGTGGCGAGCACGTTGTGTGCGGAGGCCGGCTCCTCCATTCCCTTAGAACGCCGAGAAGCCTGGTGAGCTCCCGGTGCACCTCGTCCATTCTGTCGTGCTCGGAGGACTCTCCGAGCTCCGGAGTAGACTCCTCGTCGGAGTGCCCGCCATCGCTCGAAAACGAAAGTGTGGTTGCCTGAGGAGAGACGGAACAAAGGATGGCGTTGCGAGGGGAAAGAGCATTTCACGGGAAGAATTTCCTCACACTGTGCCAAATGTCAGAGATCTTGCCAAGTCTGTTCACGCAACAAGCGTGGCTTTTCGTTAATTACCTATTACAGCTCAAGTTTCCCGTTCCCTTTGGTGTACCTTCAACCTCATCAGACCCACAGTGCCTGATTTGCCGCTTTGTCAAAACTAAGTTGGAAGCAATTACGTAAAGTAATTGCCCTCAGTATTAACTTCCAAGAGACTTGAATGGAAGTGGCTTTAAAGGCATTGCTGTCGTCAGCTTCTGCAAAATCGACGTCAGTTTGGTCTACACCAGTGCACTGTCACAGACTACGAAAAGCACCTGTAAAGTGCGTCTCGAATACTAAAAGTGGTCATGAAAATCTATGATGCAGCTTTGACACGCCAAGCCTGTCGTGTCGTACTACCAGTTCACCTCTGTGTTTTGGCCAATAAACAGTTTTTATGACAATGAATGTGAGGAGACTGCTGCTTTTTCCAGGTACATGGAGGTCCTGCCTACAGCTTACAACAGTGATATTAAACAAGAAATAAGTTTTTCAAGCTCATAACACCAAATGCAGTTATGAGAAAATACATGAGGTGCAGTTGTGTCAAATGGTCATCGTGACTGAGTGTGTCAAACCAAGTAAGTAAACAACAACAGTCTGCAACGTTTACATATCACGGTACATGCAACCGAAGCAGTGTTTACAATATCGGTGCACTGCAAATGTTTTTGTTCTTGGCAGCCATTAAACAGCAACTAAGCAAACCTATGCATAAGTTAGTTGCTATGCGGTAGCACCAGGCACGCCACCTCGAAATTTTTAGAGCCCCGTTATCTCAGATGCCATGACAAAAGCTGTAATACTATAAAGACTGCTGTGAGCAATTGCTCGTGCTAACTGCGCCATGCCACTACAAATCTATGATAATGTTGGCTCTGATGTAAGTGTTCTAAGCAATATTAGACCGACATGACATGAACTGTAGGCGCTGGAAACGAAGGCAAGAGTATTACTTAGCCCCAAATTTTCGCATTTCAATCCGTGAGTACAGTACCTACCCATGTCATGCGTCTCTACCACTGTGGGATCATGGAGATGCCTTTGTCCATATTGGAATTGAATCAGCTTCCGATGACACTTCCACTTGTACTTCAAACATCACATTTCACACAAAAAATGGCAGGAAGGGGAAGATGGAAGCTTGCAATGAAAAAATCCGTAAACAGGCGTTGTGTGCACAAGCTGATGTTTCGACAAGTGTCAGGGGGGCACGTGCACCGTGGCGAGCACTAGCCTTGAACTAATCGGCTCGAGCACACAACCCCTGTTTATGGATTTCACACAGTGGCTCCTGAATACCTATGCTATCTCAAGTTACGCTGCTGGCCTTTCACAAAAGGCTAGTTACGACACGAGCAACTTCAACCTTTCAATGCCAGAAACAAACTCACATTGTCCTGTTCATCAGAGTCATCCCCAGCAGTGACGTGACCTGCAGACACCTGTTCCGCAATCCTTGCAAGCAGGGCCTCATCCGCACTGTCGAAACCTGGTGTCTCACGGGCAACGCCTTGCACCGACTTCTGTTCCTTTTCGCGGCTCGCAGTCCAGCGAGTGCTCCTCGTGCAGTGGTCTTCGCTAGCAGGCGAAGTTGCTTCGTTCTTACGTAACGCAGCTGCTCGCAGTGATCTCTTGCGCGTTTTCGTGGCAGCTGAATCTGACGCTTGTCGCGGTGAAGGGTCACTTTTTCCATCTCCCCTCGTGCGCTTGGTGCCTTGAGTTGCGCCCTCACTTTCTGCCGTATTGTACACGGACTCTGGTGAAGAACGCAAGGCATTCGTTATTATGACGTCATCGCCAGTTGATTCTGAGTGTGCTAGTTCCCCTGAGCGGTCATCAAGATTCCTCTCCTGTGCTGTTGCACGTTGCCGTTTTCGTGGTGAAAATCTCAATGACCTCCGTCTGCGAGACACTCGCTTGCGCGGATATTTGTCCACTGCTGCGTCGTCGTCGTTACTCGATTCGGACGCAGGCATGGCACTCACGCAACTGTTGAGGTTTGCTTGGGAATCAGTGCTTCGTTTCTTTCTCACAGGCAACCGAAAGGACCTGAGCTTGCTGGGAGGAGATGCCTGCTCTTCCGAGGCAGCGAGGTCACGATTCCGCAAATGCTGCGACGGGCTGGGAGGGCCACTGGAATGTTTCGAAAAAGTTGCAGTGCTGGCTTCCTTTTGCGGCGACGACTGAGTGGTCTGCTGCTCACCAACACTTTCCAAAACACGGTCAGGGAGATCGTTGCGTGGTGCATTGAGAATGTTAGCACTCGTGTACTCTTCATGCGCACTGCGATCAGCAGGTGTCCCCCACTGTTTCGCATTCCTGGCCTTCCTCGGAGATGACCGCAGGCTTAGTTTTTGGTTCACAATGGTCTCCGGTAATGCGACGGTTTGTGCACTTTCTCCTCCTATGCCTCTGTCTTGTTTACCAGGTGGGGATTGTGTTTGGGTGTGAGAAGTCTTGCCAGGAGACATTTCGCTCTGTGTCCTCAGGGGCGCCTTAGTCTTCTCGGGAACAACTTCGCTTTCGATGGACGTGCCGTCAGAGCTTTTCTCCCTCGGTGCCGAGATTCTGCTTTCGTGCCGAGAGGGGCTCCCACCTGAGCTTGTCTTGGGACTGCTGGAAATGAAAGAAGATGACAGCAATAGCTTTTTACGTTTCGTTTTTCCCCTTCCACGTTGGCTCACAAGTGGCGTACCATGGTTCTGCGAAGACGATGTGCCACCTTGACTCTCTGTTTCCAGAACCACCTCAGTTTTTATGTCATACTTGCCTGTCACACTGGCTTCACAGCCAGTAACCCTCTGTCGCTTGGACTCGTCGTCGCTGCTACTGTCTTCGACGATGACTGACGCAGCGCTCGGCGAACCGTGGCGAGGCCTGACCTGCGTCTCGTGTGGCGCGTGCGTAACCCTGGCGAGGAGTTTGCTCGCGTCGGGAGACTCGTACAAGTGTTTCCAAGGGGAGTATTTTCTTCAGGTAATGCTCCTTCAACGACTGCCACGAGTGAGCACCGGGCACCACGCCGGCCGTAGCCATTTCTTTGTACACCTGGTTGCCACGGACGCGCACGTTGGGCTTTTTCGCCACGTACTTCGCTATCGCAATCTGTTCGCCGAGCGTGTACTCTCTTCTGGAGCGAACCGAGCGCAGTTTTCGCTCTTTGAAGTCGTCTGCGTCGTCGATTGTCACTACCTCTGGCGCTCTCGGAATTTTGAAGTCTTTGAGAGGAAACAGCTTGTTGCTGCCACAACAAGCGCGTATGTAATTGGCGGAGAACACGTCCTCGGGGCCCTGCGTAGTTGCGATGGAAGAGGGAACCAAGTGGACGGCATCGGGATTCTTGCCCGGCTGCAAGAGAACACCGCCTCCGTTGAGTATGAGCTCACGTATTTCCTTTCGCTCCGGGCAGGGCACCATCGCGAAGCACATGGGGCCGCCGTCCGCTTTCACGAAGAGCGCTTGTCTGTACGGCTTACCCGGCTTACTTGCCATGATGTTAGCCTTCGAGGACTTTCAGGCTTTCGCGCCTGTTGGCATTTCGCAACGCTGCTAGAGTGACCTAGAATAGGGGGAGTGTCCAAAGCGGCGGGCGAATACATGAGAGCAGTGAGGGCCTTTCGCGGTGAACTCCCGCGCCGCGGCGCTGCCGTGTCGGCATGATTAAGAAGTCAGCACTAGAGACCTATCGAACTTTCAAGCAGGAAATTGCCAAGGAAAGGATCTATGATAATTCTCGGTGTAGTTCTCTGCTGTTTGAGGCCAGGACGGAAGTAGTGCCTAGATTGCCT